>JACEIK010006180.1:10426-95342 GCA_018107945.1 Datura stramonium | reverse complement strand
ATTTATGTGTTTGTCTATGAATAATTTCAATTATTCTTACAATCATGAAAGGCTAAAACCTCCACAACTGGGGTTGTGAAAACCATGGTAGATAACAAACTAGGATTACACAAAGTAATTCAAAATCAATGCTAAATGCTTGTATTGTATTCTATTCATCTTTGATGTTTCTTAATGAAGCGCAATGTTAGGACTTGCTCGAATTCTTTACTTGCTTGAACCTGGAGAAGTAGAGATTAGGAAAATAGAATTACAACAAAGCCTTGATTTTTATGATTAATGTATAACTTGAGTTGAGGTTGCAGGATAGTTAATTTGGAACAAATTAATAATGGTTAAATTGAAATTAGTAATGAGACCTAACCCGGTGATTGAGTATAGTCATCCAATAGGGACGGACCAGTCGTTTGGATGAACCCTAGTTATCAGTTCTACAAGTAAGCATTGGGATAAATCACAAGTGTAAACTCGAAGTAGTTATGAACCCATGCGAAACATTTACCCTAGTTAATTGCAAATCTTGATAAACAACAACCGGCACGATCCAAACGTAGTCCCGGATCGTAGCACGAGACAAGGAGCTCCGAGAGACTCCAAGTGGACCCATGGAATGAACATACATCTAACTCAATATCAATATAACATAATACTTAGCATAATGACATAGCGGAAGCATAAACAACAACATGACATGGAAAGCCGAATGTACTGCATACATAACATCTGAATTCTACACGTAGTCTAACATCCTCTAACATATCTGATGGGTTGATGGGACAACACCCAGAACTAACCCGAAAAGTCTAGAAAACTAAACATGAAAAGATAACAGATATCAAACCGGTCCTCAGAGAATAAGGACTCACCAAAGAGCTGGGTGCTAAACTCCGAGATGAACTACTGACGACGCTGGGTCTGAATATCGGAGCCTGTATCATGAAATGATACAGCATAGAGTATGCGGTCAGTACGTGGAATGTACCAAGTATGCAAGGTAAATAAAATGGACTTTTAAGAATACGTAAGAGATCATAAAAATGGGACAACATTCTCATAACATAAATATTATAACGTAATGTAAGGCTCAAGGTTTTCAAATCATTCGTAATCCATTCATAATCATAGTCATAAAAGAAACTTTATCAAATCATCACTTAAGCCAAAATAACATAAACATAATAATGCATAAAATATGCGGAATAATGGGAGGACTCATCATAACCGACATCATCATGGTAGAGCCTTACATGATGCCCCAACTATCTCGCTCAAGTGGGCAGAGCTGTCCTTGGCTTGCCAGGTAAGGTACGTACATTATGTGATATCACGAAAGAGGGAATCATTAACATTGTAATGTATCAATACAAACCTATGGTAGCACGTAGTTATGAGACATTGACATAGTCCTTTGAATATTGTGCTACTCAGTGCTAGACACTACTCCCAAAAATATGCATATTAGGCTCATACGTAAATCATAAATATCATTCATTGAGATTCATGTCCAAATAAACATTAACATCGTTCATCCCCATTTACATACATGATTAGCCATGAATGAAGGTCCCTTTAGTCGGCCAACAACATAAATGGATCAATCATGAAGTCCATATCATAAATCGTAAAACATCATTGCACATGTGGGCATTTCTCAATATTTTAACATACTTGAAAATACTCAATTCACTTGAAAACATGATTATAAACATGGGTAACTTGAAAATATGTTTTTCATCATTAATACTTCATCATACATGAACATTCATCATAGATCTTAACTTTCATGAACTTTTCATAAATAGGCATTTTAGTTTTAAAAACTTGAAACATGATTTTAATGGAAAACAGCGTAAAACTTGCCCATATTTCGTAATTCAATAATCATAACTCAATTAGATCATGCCCATGTAGAGAAATTAAAATTTCATGCATTGGGTAAAACCCCATAGAAATTACATAGGAAATTCACGATTTAGAGAGGGTTTGGCATGGGTGTGAAAGGATCCACCCATTCATAACCCTACATACCTGGGGAAGATCAAATTTCACCACTCCTTGGAAGCCCAATGGAAAATTGAAGAATACTAGAAAAAGAAGAAGCTTGATCACCTCCCTAATTCCCTAACTTTGCATGCATGGATATGAATGAGCCTAGGATAGGTTTTACCCTCATAAAACACTGCATTTTGAGCCTTAAACAACGTAGTTTAGGACCCTAGTACTTAGAAATAATGAAAATGCCCTTAATGAAATTCCTGAAATTTTTGCACTGGCAGTGACAACGACCGTCCTAACGAGTCGTTCTTTGATACCACGACTCGTGGTATCCATCCGTCGTCTCCACTGCCCGACTTCACGTCCTCAGGTTCGATCCCACGACTCGACAAGACGAGTCATCCCTTTAGACAATGATTCATTATATCGCCCGTTATTCCCCTTCACGACCTGCATCAAACCTTCCCAAAAACCACACCATGACTTGCTCCTCCTTCCAACGAGTCGTGGTTTCCTTTTGTTACATCGACTGGAGGTTTTAATACTCCTACCCATGACTACTCACCACGACCCGTCGCTCCTCACAATATGTCATCCAATGACCCATTACTCCCCTTTAGGTTGAGGACCAGTCCCACCACGACTTCAAACAACGACTCGTGGTAACAAACAGCGGGTCGTTACTTGACCCATTACTTCCAACTGCCACCCGGCCAAACCTCACCATGGATGCTTCCCATTGGTCGTTAGTTGGACCAACAATCCGTTAGATGACCCATTTTGTGGAATTTTGCTAGATTCTGCCAACTTCCATTTTTAAATCCCGGGTCTAATCTTATGCACTTTCGAGGTATTACAATATCTCCCCCTTGGGGACATTCATCCTTGAATGTGGGAAAACATACAGAAAATAGAGAAATGCAATCATAACACTCAAATATTGATCATTTACGCCTAAAGCTGACGGAATGACTATCTCAAATTCAAACTACATGGCTGAGCTAAATTCATGAACCACACATACATCCATATACATAAAGAAACTTGGGCTCATGAACTGAACATGAAAATTAAAAGGAGTCTTAGGGTGAAAACTGATGCCTCAAGCTGGAACTGAGCCGATAGAGAATAAATGTGGGTATCTAGCCATCATGTCTGCTTCGGCTTCCCACGTAGCTCCTTCAACGTGTTGATTCCTCTATAAAACTTTGACTGAAGCTACTTTCTTGTTTCTTAACCTTCGAACCTGAAGGTCCAGTATTTCTACTGAAACCTTCTCATAATTAGGATTGTCTTTCACACCAACACTATCCACCAGGGCAACTAGAGCTGGATCACCCAAACACTTCTTTAAGAGTGACACATGGAATACAGGATGCACAAAAGCTAATTCTGAGGGCAACTCTAATTCATATGCCACCTTTCCAACCCATTTTACAATCTGATAAGGGTCAATATGACGAGGGCTGAGTTTTCCTTTCTTCCCAAACTGCATCACTCCCTTCATAGGCGACACCTTTAAAAACACCCAATCATCCACTTTGAACTCAAGTTCTCTCCTTCTCACATCGACATAGGACTTTTGGTTACTCTGAGCAGTTTTCAACCTATCCCGTATGAGATGAATCTTCTCCATAGCCTCATGGACTGAATCTGGTCCTATCATCGCAGCTTCACCAACTTCGAACCAACCAATGGGTGATTTGCATCTCCGCCCATAGAGAGCCTTAGAAGGAGCCATATGAATATTGGAATGATAGTTATTATTGTATGCAAAATCGATAAGAGGAAAATAATCATCCCAACTACCTTTAAAGTCAATCACACATGCCCTCAACGTATCCTCGAGAGTCTAAATTGTCCGCTCCACTTGACCATCTATTTGCGGGTGAAATGTTGTGATGAGCTTAAACTGAGTATCAAGTCCTTTTTGAAATGACCTCTAAAATTGAGAGGTAAATTAGGTACCTCTATTTGATATAATGGACAAGGGCACTCCATGCAATCGAACTAGCTCTTGGATATATAGTTTGGCATAATTCTCCGCCAAATCTGTGGTTTTGACTGGTAGAAAATGAGCTGCCTTGGTCAACCTATCTACCACAACCCAAATGGATTCATATTGTCGACGAGTGCGAGGCAACCCTATTATGAAGTCCATATTGATTTCTTCCCACTTCCATGTAGGAATACTAATATCCTGAAGCATATCTCCTGGTCTCTTGTACTCGACCTTTACTTGCTGACAGTTTGGACACTTAGCCACAAATTCCGCGATGTCCTTCATGCCATTCCACCAATAGACTTTCCGTAAGTCACAGTACATATTGGAGGCACCCGGATGGATAGAGTACCTAGATCCATGAGCCTCGTGCAACATCCGGCTCCTCAAATCATCAACATCTGCAACGCATAAGCGATCCTGGTATCGAAGCACACCATCTCCCCCTTTGGAGAAGACCTCTACCTTCTAATTTTGAACGGCTTCCTTCAACTTTACCAAAATAGGGTCTTAATCTTGTCTAGCTTTTACATCCATCACCAAGGATGATTCTGATCCTCTCTGAACAATAACACCGCCATCGGTCGAGTCAACCAACCTAACTCCCAACCTTGCGAGTCGATGCACATCCTTCAACAGCTCCTTCTTCCCCTCATCCTCATGAGACACACTCTCCATAGAGAGTCTACTAAGTGCTTCTGCGACTACATTGTCCTTACTCGGATGGTAAAGGACACTCATATCATAGTCCTTGAGTAGCTCCAACCACCTCCTTTGCCAAAGATTGAGGCCCTTTTGGCTAAACACATATTGTAAGCTCTTATGATCCGTAAACACATCCATGTGGACCTCGTACAAATAATGTTGACATATTTTCATGGCGAATACCACCGCAGCCAACTCAAGATCATGGGTCGGGTAATTCTTCTCATGAACCTTTAGATGTCTGGAGGCATATGCTATAACTTTTTCGTGATGCATCAATACACACCCAAGTCCGATCCTTGAAGCATCACAATCTACCACGAACCCATCGGTACCCTTGCGTAGGGTCAACACCGGTACTAAGGTAAGTCGAGCCTTCAACTCTTAGAAGCTCTTCTCACAAGCCTCTAACCATTGGAATTTCACCTTTTTGGGCTCAATTTGGTCAAGAGTGCTGCAATAGATGAGAAACCTTCAACAAATCTCTGATAGTAGCCAGCTAAACCCAAAAGCTCTGGATATCTGAAGGATTCACCGGTCTAAGCCAACACTTCACTGCTTCTATTTTCTAAGAGTCCACTTGTATGCCCTCACTTGATACCACATGGCCCAAGAACGCTACTGAGTTCAACCAAAACTTGCACTTGCTGAATTTAGCATATAATTGGCGGTCTTTGAGAGTCTGTAGCACCACCCTCAAATGAGCAGCATGCTCCTCCTCGCTCCGAGAATATATCAAGATATCATCAATAAACACAATCACGAACATGTCCAGTTATGGCTTGAACACCCTGTTCATCAAGTCCATAAAAGCTGCAAGAGCATTCGTTAGTCCAAAGACATAACTACAAACTCATAATGACTATACCGCATCCTGAAAGTTGTCTTCGGGATGTCGCTCTCCCGAACTCTAAGTTGATGGTATCGGGATCTGAGATCTATCTTCGAGAAACACTTGCCACCCTGAAGCTGGTCAAATAAATCATCAATCCTGGGTAGAGGATACCTTATTCTTGACGGTAACTCTTTTCAATTGCCGATAATCAATGCACATCCAAAGGGAACCATCCTTCTTTCGAACAAATAATACTGGTGCACCCCATGGGGGCTTGCTCGGTCTAATGAAACCCTTTTCTAACAGGTCCTTCAACTATTCTTTCAACTCCTTTAGCTCGGATGGAGCCATTCTGTAGGGAGGAATAGATATAGGTTGCATGTAGGGAAGAAGGTCAATACCAAAATCAATCTCCCGGTTCGGAGGAACACCCGATAAATCATCAGGGAATACTCCGGGATACTCCCACATGACTGGACTGGACGGTCTGGGTCTCAGACTCAACATCCTTAACCCTAACTAGATGATACACACAACCCTTGGAAATCATCTTCCTGGCCTTAAGATAGGAAATAAAATGACCTACAGGTATAGCCGAACTACCTTTCCACTCCAAGACTGACTCACCCGAAAAACGAAACTTCACTGCACGGGTTCTACGATTAACAGAAGCATAACACGCATACAACCAATCCATGTCGGGAATAACATCAAAGTTAGTCGTGGATAACTCTACTAGATCTGAGAAGGTGACTTTATGCAATACTGTGATCGGTCAACTTCTATACACCCACCTAGCTACAATTGAATCACCAACGGGAGTAGAGACTGAAAATGGCTCTGACAGAATTTCGGGACAGACTCCAAAGTTACTAGCAATATAGGGCATCACAAAAGACAAGGTATCCCCTGGATCTAACAAAGCATAAGTGTCAAGGTGAAACACTTGTAACATAGTAACCACATTCGGTGAAATCTCCTGCTCCTGACGCGAGGCGAGGGCATAGAATCTATTTTAGTGTTGTTCGCCACCCTCACTAGTGGATACCTCCTGCGGAGCTGAACGTGCTGGAGCTGCTGCTGACTTGGTAGTTTGCGCACAGCCTCTATCATCATCCTATCTAGAAAATGGACACCCTCGACGCATGTGGCCGGATCTGCCGCACCCATAACAAATATCTGAGCCGAGCAAGAACTCCCCGGCATAACTCTTGCCACACTTTCTGCAGGATGGAAAGGTGTGCTCTACCTACATGCCCCTCTAATCCCAAGAAATTGAAGCCCTGCTCCTCTGATCACCCTTAGGTCTGGATGGAACGCTAACCGATGATGGTGTTGGAGCTAGTGATCATTGTTGAAACTGAGGGCAGTGACCACCGCTAGATCCCTGCTGAGTAAACCCATGACTATCTATTCGGGCCCTTGTGGCCTCTTTCTCCCTCACATGAGTCGCCTCTATCTGATGGGCGTACAAACTATCTGAGGGAAATCCATATCCTCGTGGAGCATAGTAGTCCTATAATCTTTGTCCAAATAGACTGCCACGCCATGAACAAACCTGCTCACCTGCGTCCTATGATCAACCACTAACTCTGGGGCGTACTACGATAGGCGAGTGAATTCAAGGGCATACTCCTGCACCGTCATCCTCCCTTGCTTGAGATTCATGAACTCAGCTGCCTTCAGCTCCCTCACTCACGATGGAAGAACTGATCTAAGAACGCAACATGGAACTCTTCCCAAGTGACAGGACCTGCTCCAGCGGCCCTACTATCTTTCCAATGATGAAACCAGATGTGTGTGACCCCTTTTAGCTGATATAAGGCCAACTCTCCACATTCATTCACCCCTATGACCTGGGTGATCTTCACAATCTCATCAATGAACTCCTGCGGGTCCTCATCTACTTTTGACCTAAGGAAATCTAACGGGTTCGATCTCAAGAAATCCCTGACTCGAGTTGCCGCTGCATTGCCATTTTATGGAACATGCTCCACTGCCTGCTGATTGACCTAAGCGGTCAAGGCCTGTGCGAGAATCTGAATAGCTTCCCGAAACTCAGCATGGGCAACCGACTCCGATACATCATGCTCCTGGACTAGTGGGGCCTGCTGGTGCCCGTTTCCATTGCCATCCTCGTGGCCGTCTCCCTTCCCATTCCTCCTACCGTTTACTCTGAAAGGAGCCATGATTCTGCAATCGCCAATAGCAGACTTAGAAGGATAGGAAGACATTTCATCGCACGACATAGATCATGAAAGAAGGGAGCATTTCCTAAACGTCTCATAGCCTCATAGTTATAAGTCTGGTGTGCTTCACACCCATGAAAAACACTCTACTTAACGCGAATTTCAAACACCCTAGGACACTTCAAGCCTATGGCTCTGATACCAAGTTTTTCACGACTCGAACGTAGTCCCAGATAATAGAACAGGACAAGGATCCCTGAGAGACTCCAAGTTGACCCATGGCATGAACATACATCTAACTCAATATTAATAAAGCGGAGTACTTAGCATGATGACATCGCAGAAGCATAAACAATAACATGACATGGAAAGCAAAATGTTCTACATACATAACAGCTAAATTCTACACATATTCTAAAAGCCTCTAACATATCTGATGGGTTGATGGGACAACACCCCCAACTAACCCGGCAAGTCTAGAAAACTGAACATGAAAAGATAACTTATATCAAACTAGTCCTCAGAGAATGAGGACTCACCAAAGAGTTGGGTGCTAAACTCCGAGATGAACTATTCACGATGCTGGGTCTGAATATTGGAGCATGTATCATGAAACGATACAGCATAGAGTATGTGGTCAGTACGTGGAATGTATCGAGTATGCAAGGTAAATAAAATGGACTTTTAAAAATACATAAAAGATCATAAGATATCGTAGAGTGGGACAAAATGCTCATAACATAAATATTATAACGTAACATAAGACTCAAGGTTCTCAAATCATTCTTCATCCATTCATAATCATAGTCATAAAAGAAACTTTATTAAATATCACTTGATCCAAAAAAACATAAACATAATAATACATAAAACATGTGGAACAATGGGAGGACTCGTCTTAACTGACACCATCATGGTAGAGCCCTACATGATGCACCAACTATCTCGCTTAAGTAAGCAGAGTCATTCCTGGCTTGCTAGGCAAGGGACGTGCATTATGTGATATCACGAAAGAGGGGATCATTAACATTGTAATGTATCAATATAAACCTACCCTGGCACGTAGTTATGAGACACCGGCGTAGTTCTTTGAACACTAGGCTACTCGGTGCTAGACACTACTTCTAAAAACATGCACATTAGGCTCATACGTAAATCATAAACATCATTCATTGATATTCATAGCCAAATAAACATTAACATCATTGATCCCCATTTACACACCTGATTAGCCATGAATAAAGGGCCCTTTAGTCGGCCAACACCATAAATCGATCAATCATGAAGTCGATATCATAAATTGTAAGACATCCTTGAATATTTAGGCACTTCCCAATACTTTAACATGCTTGAAAAATACTCAATTCACTTGAAAACATGATTATAAACATGGGTAACTTGAAAACATATTTTTCATCATCAATACTTCATCATACATGAACATTCATCATAGATCTTAACTTTCATGAACTTGTCCTAAATGGGTATTTTAGTTTTAAAAACTTGAAACATGATTTTAATGGAAAACAATGTAAAACTTGCCCATATTTCGTAAATCAATAATCATAACTCAATTAGATCATGCCCATGTAGAGAAATCAAAATTTCATGCATTCGGTAAAACCCCAAGAAATTACATAGGAAATTCATGATTTAAAGAGGGATTGGCATGGGTGTGAAGGGACTCACCCATTTATAACCTTACATACCTGGGGAAGATCAAATTTCACCACTCCTCAAAATCCCAATAAAAATTGAAAAATACTTGAAGAAGAACAAGCTTGATCACCTCCCTAATTCCCTAACTTTGCATGCATGGATATGAATTTGCCTAGGATAGGTTTTACCCTCATAAAACACTGCATTTCGAACCTTAAACAACGTATTTAGGACCCTAGGACTTAGAAATGATGAAAATTCCCTTAATGAAATTCATGAATTTCTACACTGGTAGTGACAATGACTGTCCTAATGGGTCGTTCTTGGATACAATGACTCATGGTATCCATCTGTTGTCTCCACTGCCCGAATACACGTCCTCAGGTTTGATCCCACGACTCGATAGGATGAGTCATTCCTTCAGACAATGATTCATTATATCGCCCATTGTTTCCCCCTTCACGGCCTGCACCGAGCCTTCCCACGAACCACACCACAACTCATTCCTCCTTCCAATGAGTCGTGGTTTACTTCCATTACATCGACTGGAGGTTTTAATACTCCTTCCCATGAGTGCTCACCACGACCCATTGCTCCTCACAACAGGTCGTCCAATGACCCGTTACTCCCCCTTAGGCTGAGGACTAGTCCCACCACGACTTCAAACAACGACTCATGGTAATAAAAAATGGGTCATTACTTGAACCGTTACTTCCAACTTCCACCCGGCCAAACCTTACCACGAATGCTTTCCACGGGTCATTGGTTGGATCAACGATATGTTAGGTGACTCGTTTTATGGAATTTTTCCCAGATTCTGCCAACTTTCATTTTTAAATCTCGAGTCTAATCTTAGGCACTTTTGGGGTATTATAATAAATTAATTTAAATCTTATTTTACAATTGTTTTCTATAAACCTCAAATTTGGAGATAACATACCTAAAATCTTAAATACCTACATTAGTCTAGTTCTTACCATAATCCCTGTGGGATCGATCCCAACCTTTGCTAGGTTCTTTATTGATATGGTCCACTTCATACTTTATCAAGAGTGTAAGTTTTAGCTTTATCAAAAAGCCCCCAGCTAACTCCAAGTCTAAACTAATAGATGTCCTCAGATGATGAGTACTTACCCAAAGAAGGGGCTGAACTAGATTGATATGGGAGTGAGCTATCAACGAGACTAAGCTAGATCACCTGAACCTATATCATGAGATGATATAGCATACTGTAACACTCCAAAAGTTCCCTAGGTGAAACCTGAGGTTTACAATAGAAAACATCAAGAAAACAATACCAGAACCAAACAACAAACCTCAATACTGTTTGTTGTAGGGTCCAATAGGCCGTCGAAAGTGCTCGTTGTTTCATGACCAGAGAGCTGTCAGAAATTTTCCCAGAACCCACGAGGAGATTGTACAGACCATGGGTTGATTGAACCGGTCATTATTTGTGGTCGTTGAAGAAGATTAAGAGAATTTCAAATGAAGAATTTGGGAAACCAAAGGACGGACCAATGGTTCGTTGTTTGTTACCATGGCCTGTTGGATGGGTCATTAGTTCTGCTAGTTTGTTGAAAATCTTGGGCTAAGTTTGGAACCCTTCTAGGTACATGGATAGACCCGATGCTGGTGAATTCATGGAAATAAGGTTTTAAGATTAATTCCTAAGTATAATAAGTGCATTGGATGCAAATTAAGGTCATAAGGAACCTCTAGCACAAAGTTGAGTTGAGAGCCTCCTTACCAATTGAGTGTTCGTATAAGCTCTTACAAGGGTCAACTTCAAATAAGAATAGCCCCCACTTTTGAAAATATTTTTGGATGATTCAGTACCTCAAATTGAATCCCTTCAAGTCTTCTTTCCAACGCATCCGACCTTGCATCAATCGGAGTTCGGAGTAAAACGTTATGAGCAGTTTAGTGAAGCAGCAATAGGCAACAACGAACCTCAGAATGGGCCGTTGTAGCAACCAACGACCCGTCCTGTTGGTCGTTGGAACTGCCACTTCTAGGTCTTCTTTTGGCAGTTTGGGGGTATTTTGGTAAACTCCGATGCTTCTAAATCCTAAATGACGTCGTTTTGGGCTTCCTTAAGGTCAGATTAAAGAGATTAACCTAGCCTAAATCCTCACCCTCTCCAAAAGATCAATAGTTGGATTTTCTCTCAAGAAAGGAGTTAGGGTTCTCCTTAAACCTCTTCAAATCTTCTTGGACTCTTCAAGGAAAGTCAAGGGATCATCAACCCAAGTATGTGAGTTTATGAATGAGAGTTCCTTTCACTCTCATGCCCTATGTTCTTCTCAACTCCATGAATTTCAATTCTTGATTCAAGTTTCATGATCTATGGGGTTTATTCTAATTCTTTTGAAATTCTCTATGATATATCTATGGGTCAATTCCTTTCATGAATTAAATCATGTTTTATGATATATAGGAAAACTTTATAACTATTTTGAATATAAATTTATAGATTCGGATTTAAATCAAATTATGCTCAATTATGCATGTTTTTTTATGAAAAATCAAGTTATGATTTCACTATGATCTTGATCCTCTTTAGCCCATTATGATTTATGATTTATGATATGATTTCTCTTAAATGCTCATCATGATTTATGATTATCAAATACAAATAATTTACAAGCATGGATGAATCTCATGATTTATGAATTTATGAATATGGCTGACTCACGCCCTTATTTCATGGCTAGTTCACGTATTTTCAAGCATGCTTATGATTATCATGATTTAAATGGTCCATGAATTTCATGTATATTATCCTATGAGCACTATATATATTTTGGGAGTAGTATTTAACACCGAGTAGGTTCGGGGCCCAGGTTTTTACCCGAGTCTCAAAACTACGTGCCACTATAGGTCACAATGGGACCTCCCTTGAGACTATCCCCATTGCCCCAATGGGACTTTCATGAGTGATATCACACCTTTTTTTCATGGTTCCTACCCTTGGAAAGGTACGAACACCCTCTCGAATAGGGGTTTATAGGTCGGGTTCCATGTGTGCTCATATGGGGTATGTCGGTTATAAGAATCTCCCACTGTTCCTCATGATTTACGCATGTTTATGATTATGCACTTTGGCTCAATTCATGTTCAATGAAGATTTTCTCTTATGATTATGATCATGGTTAATTTATGAATGTTTTGAAAACCTTGAGCCTTATGTTTACAATTATGGTATTACATGTCATGCCCAAAACGGGGGCCTGGATCGTAACACAGGACAAAGAATCCCGAGAGACCCCAATTCAGCCCATGACATAAGCATACATCTAATCTCAATCTAGAAACTGAATAATCAATAAGATACTCCTAGCGTAAGTCTAACATGAACATAACATCAGAATATGAAATCCGAAGCCGAATACATACATATGTCTGAAAAGCTTCTAAACCTGACGAGTTAATGGGACAAGACCCCAACTAACTCAACAAGACTGAAACTGAAATACATATAAGAAAATGAATAGTCTAGTCCTCGGGAGATGAAGACTCACCAAAAAGCCAAACACTAACTCTGACAAGTTGACTACAAGCGGGGCTGAACCTAGGAGTGGGATCCTGTATCATGAAACGATACAACATAGTATGCGGTCAGTATGTGAAACGTACCGAGTATGCAAGGTAAGTAAAATTGCTAAAGTAAATAAAATCCTTTAAATACAATGCATAATGTAAATATAAACATTAACAATCTGAGAGTAGGGCTTGCATTCATTCTTATGAAATCATGATCTCTTCATAACATAACATAAACTAACTTCATAACATCATACTAAATCGATTGACTCAAAGCTGAATTATGACATTTATAAGTAAAGCTGAATATTGAGTTAAACCTGCTTTAGTACATGCATATATATATAAATCTCATGAGTAATGAAATATGCATATCTGAAATCATGAGGAACAATGGGAGACTCGTCTTTTAACCGACATACCACGATAGAGCTTACGTGGTCCCAGCTATCACACTCAAGTGGGTAGAGCCATCCAAAGACTTGACAAGGCTGGAGAGGATACCATGATATCGATATCAAGCTGAAGGCCCATCCGGGTAGGGAAAGCTCACAAGGAAGGTCCCAAAGTCATAATATATAAACCTGTGTTGGCACGTAGCTATGAGGCATAGGGTGATCGACCCTTAGCCTACTCGGTGCTAGACATCACTCCCAAAACATGCATATGCTCTAAATCATTTTATAACGAAGCTCAATATCATCTATTGATGAAGCTCAATGATCAAATACATCTCAAATATGGAATCATGCATATGAGAAGCTTTAGCTCAAAACATACGACAAGCTGAAAATATAATTGGGAGCCTTTGCCCCAAAACCATGTGGTAAGCTATACATAGGAAAACTTGAACTCAAAACATACCACAAGCTGAAAATATAATTGGGAGTCTTTACTCCAAAACAATGTGGTAAGCTTAATTCGGAAAAATCATCATTCATACTGAACACGTGGGCATTGTTCCAAGCTTTATTATACTTAGAAATACTCAATTCTTATCAAAAACATAATTGTAAACATGGGTAGCTTCAAATCATGCTTTTCATCATAATATCTCATCATCATCATATATTCATCACAAATCTCATCTTTCATGAACATCTCATCCATAGGTTTTTAATTCATAAAGCAACAATCATGATTTTAAATTGAGAAAACATTATAAAACATTAATACTTCATAATTCAATAGTAGAATCATAATCAAATCATACCCTGTATAGAAATAGAAGATTCATGCATTTAGTTAAAACCCCATAGATTAGACATAAAGTTTCATACTTTAGAGAGATTGGGCATAGGTGTGAAAGAAATCACTCATTCATAGCCTTACATACCTGTTGGGAGTTGATTCTAACACTTCATTTAGATGCCCAATAGGAAATTGAAAAGAAATTGATGAATGCTAAGCAGTCACCCTCTCAAGTCGAGCTATATGGCCATGAATGAATGAGCCTAAAATAAACTTAACCTTTAAAAGTCACTATTCATAACTCAAAACGTTGTAGTTTAGACCCTGAAACTTGGGAATTATGGAAAAGCCCGCACTAAATTTGCATAAAATAGCGTCGGGTGGTCCCAGCGAGGGGCATAACGACTCATGGTCACAGGTCATGACTCGTGGCTAGGCTCGTGAGGTTCACTGCTCAATAGAGTCTCCTGGGCTCCTAACAGGCAACCTCGCGGCTGAATTCTGAGGTGACCACAACTCATCAGATCACCACCCGTTATGTCTACTTTGCCTCCCTCTTCTCTCTCCCACTTCTCCTCTCCACGTGACCTGAGCTTGTGGGTTGTCATAAGTAGTGGTCGTGTTCGTGGGAATCGCCCTTCCCCAAATTTCTAGAACTTCCTCACTAGCCTCCCCAGGAGTCACATCTCGACTCGTGGGCTGCACCAATAGTCACTTCATGACTTTTTCTATGCACGGTGCTAGTTTTTAAGCTTTTCTCCATTTTTAACAAGATTACGATCTTGTTCGGGGTATAACATTATTCGATCATGTTGTCCTACTCTTATAGACTTTTATGTATTCACTTACTGTCGTTTTTACTTACTTACATATATTACATTCCAAGTGCGCCCATTCTCCTATGTTGTCGTTTCGCAATGCGAGCTCGGATATTTAGGCTCAATCCGCCATTAGCCAGACTCTCGGCACTAGTATCTTCGGCCTCGGTTGGTGAGTCCTCATCTCGAGGAGCCCCTATTTATCAGTTGTATTACTTTTCATTTTTAGACTTTAAGCTGAATTAAAGTTTGGGGTCTTGTCATCAACTCGTTAGAAGTAGAGCTTTCGAGACATAGCATGTATTGATTTCAGCCAGTATGTATCATGTGTCTCAGATGTTATGTTATTATCGGACTTTCGCTTATGTACATATGTTATAATTCAGCGACTATGTTGAATTTAGATGTCATGTTCATGCCATGGGTTGACTTGGAACCTTTCGGGGTTCTTTGTCTCGTATCCTCATTCGAGCCTATGTTGGGGTCGTGACACATAAAGTATGCGGTATGTACTTTGAATGTACTAGATATGTAAAGGTAAATAAAAGATAATGGCAATAAAATGTTAGTTTAAATCATACATATAAATCAATGAATCATGAGTAAGGACTGCATGCTAAAAGCCATGTGTCGAGATGTACATGATCAAAAGCTATTCATCATAATTAGACATAATTTTACACCCCTCGTAAATTTTTGACATGTAGATGGCCTATTAGCATCATTGGTTAAGAGTTTTAGAATGCCATACATGCTAGAAAAGGCCCGGGAAGATCAGGACAAGCTCAAGTCGGCGCGTCGCTAGGCAAAATGCGGCTTATAGTAATCTCGGGAATGCGACTTGTAATCACATTCCATGAATCGACTTGAGTCCCAACCTCTCAACCCTCCCTTGGTTAAAGTTACATTTCATATAATTTCCGGTAAGGTCGAGGGAAAGCGGGGAGGGCAGGGGTTTCCCAGTAATTTCCTTCGATTACGCCGTCAAACACAGTCCAAACAAATTAATCTCGATACCAAGGTGTTGCTTCCCAGCAAGGAGCATTCCTACGGATTTAGTTTCGTGAAATTCGGTGGCAAATGTGTAGTGCCACAGGCTAAGGTAAGTGGAATTGCTCCAACTTAGTGTTAATATACTCCTATCCTTAAAATGAGTATTTCTCATACGGACTTTCGAGAAATAGCGAGTTTTCGACCGTTTTCGATAAGCCAAAGTTTGAGGCTATATATATCTTGAAAGTGATGTTTTTATTTTAGAATATTAGCTATTTAGTTCTATTCGATATATATATATGAATGCAGTTGGGAGAAATAGTAAATGTTGCGAACTACGCCGAGTTAGTGAGCTTGAAGAAGAGTATAGCAGCTAATTTCTTCGACAAGTTATTAATCCATTACGGCAAATAGCGTGAAATATAGAAGAAAGGAGTGAAGTCAGAATTGAGTCAGTGAGTTTAGCAAGCGTGTTTTGAATTTGCCAAGCATGTTATAATATTATGATATATGTTTAGAATAAAAGTTAGTAAAGTAATATCGAACGGTCGGATAATATCCCCGGATACGAGTATAGTCGGACGATTCGGATAATATCTCAGATACGGTATAGCCAGACAGAGTCGGATGATATCCCAGATACGGTATAATTCGGTGAGAATCGGTATAACACAAAGGAGTTCGGAATGAGAAATCAAAATGCGGATAGTATTTTCGGTTCAAACATGCTTGCTATATGTGATTATTGATTGTTGAAATTTGTTTGTGTTATGAGGGGCACCCTTTGGGCGTCCTCGTCGCCCCTGGGTTAGTAGCGTAGTCGACCCACCGTGAGGTGGGGATACGTCACTCCAAGTAGTGGCATGCCGTCCACTTGATGGGACAAAGATGGGATGGGCATTCCCCATGCGAGGTTGATCGGCATAGCGTGCAGTTTACCCTGTTGTGCGCTTGCGCCCGGGGACGGATTACGAGATACAGACACGGTTACAGTTTACAGTTTATAGTACGGGGAGTCCTCAGGGCTCGGTGTGCTTCATTATTTATATCGGAGGCCATGGCCGAGTGCGGAGACCAGGAGGGTAGGTAGAGGTACTCGTAGTTAGTAGGCAATTGGAGTGATTTATTTTTGGATGGTTTTGACCCAGGTAGGGGTATATAGATTGTTGTTGGTTGGCACCTTCCGGCTTATGGGGCTGGTATTGGTACTTGCTTGTTATATATATGTATATATATATTTATTTATTAGGCGATAGACAGCAAATTGCCACGCGTCAGCGGGTATGCTCCACGCATATTCTCGATGTGAGAAAAGCACATTTCGAATTCTATCAGTTCGAGCCGATTTCGAGATATCTTCTACTGTTCGGAAGTTTCTAGTTATATTTATATTCAGTTATGATTAGTTTTCTTTTGCTCTTGGTACCCCGGTGGTATTGGCGCCCACGTTTGGGGGCAGTTTGCATTACTTACTGCGGTACTCATGAAGACGAGCCGAATCCATGTGATTCCGAGGCCATCTCCTTAGAGTCATCGGCTCACAGTATCAGAGACGTATTGAGGTGTAGTTCATTTTCTTTTTGTTGTATAATACGGGTAGGTCGGGGACTGTCCACGACCATCTTATCATTATCCTTAGAGGCTTACTTGATTGTGTATATATCTCCCTTTGGTTAGTTGTGCCGGTCGTGTGGGGCCGTGTGTTTGTTTATCTATTTAGTGTTGTTGATTGTGTTGGCCGTGTGGGACGTATTCGAATAGTAGTGGTGACCTTGCCCAGTCACATAATTCGATATTCATTATATTGAGTTAGAGATAACTTCAAACTGACATGGTGGCGCCCAATCGGCCCGCATAGGTTTCCCTACATAAGTATGATTACAGTTGGGCGGGATTTATAGTACGAGGTGGCTATAGGCCCCGATCGACCGGAGGCTATATTTACGGTTGTTATATAGCCCGTTGATCCCAGAAATCTGAGATAGAGCCAGCCGGGCACCGGATATGCTTAGGCTCAGTGGTTTTGCTTGATCCGAGTCCTAATGGGGCTGGGGTGCAGTCCCATACCCCCAAGGCGGGCGTGACAAACTTGGTATCGAGAGCGGATGTGTGTCCGGGAATTGACAAGTCGTGCTAAGTAGAGTCTTGTCTATGGATGTGTTGTACTACATACTATAGGCGGGGAGGTTTGCCAGGCATAATAGGATGGTTACTCTTTCTTCATATTTAGTCATGCCATAGAACAATACAGGTATAGAGATTCAAGTTCTTAAAAATTATCATACTCTTTGAATACGGATACAAGTCGGACCCGGCGATATCCTATTCCAGGTAGAAAATCAGATATATAGCAACAGGAGAGGGCACCCGGCCGGTTACAAGGTAATTACGGCGAGGAGGTACCGGGGACCTCCCAATGTGAACCTTTATCGGTACCATCCCGAGTATATGTCGATAACTTCTGAATAGGAAGTCATAAGCAAAACGTATAAATGAGTTGATTTATTTGTTGAATATATAAGATCTGATTAAGATAATAGACAATTTAGATTATCAGATAAGTGTGAGAAAAGAGAGGGAAATGTAGGATTCCCACCTCCATCCTTTCGAGATGTGGTATTAGTTCCATATCTTCAGTTTCATTGCGGTAAAGAAAAAGCCATTCCTACCCCCTTAGTTTTGATCCCAGTATAGCAAAGGGCATAAGGATTGAGGCGATGTTGCCCAAAGTAGACAGTAAGGGAAAGAAAATTAGTTGGTTGATTCCAGAAAGTGTTAGAAGAGTAAGGAGCCCTTATGATTATGTAAGTTGTGTGCAAGCCCTCACGGTAATAAGTCGGAAGAGCAGTAAGACTACTAGCTTACTCAAAGTGGGTAGAAGATCCGTCAATAATGGCCTTCCAGTAAGAGTCAAGTTCAAGTCAGAAAAGGTTGAATCCGCCGTAGCATGCTAACAGCGGCAGGGTATGTCCGCAAGATAATAGTTATGATTTCTTTGTGATACCGAAAGGTAGGGAGGTCATGAATCGGATGGGTCTGACTGCAAGCCAGAAGAGGTATAAGCTGGAACTTGACCAGTAACCTTATTAACAATGTAAGGCGGTGGTTACAGACCCCAGGCTCAGCCTAAGCAAGATAAGGGAAGAAGCGGGAATGCAGATTTTGAGGAAGAATTAGAATCACCTCTCAGGATTGAGAGAATATAGTGTATTAAGGACTAAACCTCAGATTGACAGCTAAAAGAAGTGATAAATTGTAGTTTAGAATTTTGCGGTACATGCCTAAGGAGAAGGTAAAGTGCGATCCGAGACTCCTAATCTAGTGTGACGAGACAAGGTCAGGCGAATCACGGGCCTTAATGTAGTGCCAAGTAAGGCCACAAGGTGCGGATGTTGACCCCACGTTGTAAGTGTGACGAAATTCTAAATAGCAGATTATAGCTAAAGTGAATATGTTTGTTACTTCCAGAATGGATAGAAACTCCAATGAAATGATACGAGGGACGGAGATATCATTAGAATGTAAGCATTATATCATGTGTGATATGAAATTGATAAAGTATGTCGAGAGATTACAGTTACTACAAAAAGAATTCAGCATGCATTGTACGTAGTTGTTGATATATATATATATATATATATATATATATATATACAGATATCAGATATGCTATGAGTAGTGGCCATGGGGGTTACAGTCACACAGTTACGGTTGGGCGCAGGAAATATATACGAGATCATCTTGCAGGACCCCTCGCCAAAAAAGGGGCAGGTTAAGTGTGATTCACGTATGAAGCTATAGAAACTTTCTCGTTCTCAGTTTATTGAGTTAACGGACTTATATTCTTGTTGCCGAGATCTAGGCTTGAAGCTCATAGGAGTTAGTAGCTGGGTCGGGAGGTTGGTGATACGGGCGCGACTGAACGGTCACAACGACCAGCTGGCGCCTGTATTCGAGGAAGCATCCCTAAAGGTCAGTAACATTATCGCATGTGCCAGACCAGAATTATGAACCGAATAGGCATACTTCGGAAGTTAGCAATACCAGAATTTTCCGATTATGGTAGCGTGCAGTGTCATTTTCCATCCTTGTAGGTGAGAGTCGGCCTTAGTCAACCTAGCAGTTATTATGTGGAACACCCCGCAAGTCAGCCAGCGTTCCAGTCAGAAAAACCCGTGGGTACCCCAAGAAGGGTCACATCGGTGGTCAATGACGGACTAGTACTTCGGTGGTTCTCGTAAGATATTCGGATACAGAGCATTAGCAGAAGACCAGTCTTTAAAGAATTGCTCATAAGACCTAGGGAATTTCCCAGAATAGTAGTATAAATCCAAGTGGATACGAACAAGGCGTAAGAAATTAGTAGTACTCTGCTAGCACGGTGTTTTACTAAGACAAGGAGACCAGTAGATTCCTATGAAGATCGAGACGAGGATCGCCCGAGTAAGCAGGACTGACACAATTCTAATTGTTCAATTAGGAGAAACAAACAGTTAGTTGTCCACAACTCCGCAGTTATGCATGAGTTACAGATGTCCGAGTAGGACATTTAGAGTATCGTTAGACTCTTTGCGGCATTGAGGTCATTCAACCGGCTATTCAATTATTCAAGGTTATTCGGCGGATTATTAGAGATCATGATCATTATCAGGATCCTCTGATCAGATAGGAGCACATGGTGTGCAGACCGTCGTTTAGGTTATCCCGGCAACAAGTAGCCATGGCATGAGGCCGGAAAGGCCGGATAAGCTCTATCTATACCGGTAGATTACATGGCGATTTCTACGGCATAATAAGCGATATGACCATCAATTATATGCCAAGTTCTCTAAATGTGAATATTTTGTATCAATCAAGAAGAGCCAATGTAGTAACAAATGCCCTTAGCCATAAATCTATGGGGAGTTTAGGCGTAGCATGGCAACGGCGGGAATTGCTTGAGAGAAATACACCAATTAGTCGATTTAGCCGTTCGTGTAACGAACGGAAGGACAATAGAGAGGTAATTCAGAACACCGCAGTGTCTTCATTAGTTGTGGAGGTAAAGAACGACAATGAAAGATCTGACCTGGTTCGGTTTAAGGATAGAATTCGGCAAGGAAGGGCGGTGCGAGATGGCGAGGATGAAGTCTTTGCGATGTAAGGGCGCCTTTATGTTCGAATATTTCAGGGCTCCGCCAGCAGATTATAGTGTTAGGTACATTACGCCCGCTATTCTCTCCATCCAGGCGCGACGAAATGTACCACGATATTAAGGAGATCTCTTGGTGGCCAAGTATGAAAAGAAATACCGGAGATTTGTAGCCCAATGTCCCTAGCGCCTTGGTAAAAATGGAACCTGCCCGAAACGGGCAGGTTAGCCAGGACATAAGCTGTGCCTCTGGAAATGGGAAGCAATGAACATGGACTTTGGCAGGATAACCCCGTACCAGACATAGACACGATTCCATTTGGAGTGATAGTTGATGTTGAACCCGCAAGTGTACGGGTGGAGTACAAGTAATATAGTGGCTCTTTTAAGGAACCGGAATGTCGAACCCACAGGGACTGGACCCATTCCCTAACTATCCATTTCTAGTGTGATCTTAAATATCTAAAGTGTTGGTGATAGACATTTTCGATGAAGAATAATTAAGTCTAAGTTTGGGTCAAGTATTAGAAAGTGCTCTGGGAGCAACATAGAGTTAAAACTTAGATAATCATGCGATACTACGATTTGCAATGGGAATAAGCATGGGACTATCCAATTTATTATTTCACATAGTGGAATTGCGTGTTCACGGTCTTTCAAGCCTCTAAGCACGACAATCTAGCCTCAACTTGACATTGAGCGAGGAGTTTAATTTTCTAGTCGCGGCAATCAATTATGTTGTGGTTTTACGGGGAAAGCGATTGGGACTTTCGTGCGTCTAACCATTTAACTCAACTTAGCCTCCACAACTACTTCTTGAGTGGTGATGTGACATCCCAAATTGGTCTTCCTTGCTTTAGGTGTGCTTCAAGCAGGTGTTAGGTATATTTCTATCCAAACGGGAACCTCTCCGAGATTACTTCATGCTCCCCACATTCTCATGTCCTGACCTAGGTAATGCTTTCTCAAGCTATACCCAAGCTAACAAATATGCTTTCATGGTGATCAATCATAAAAACAACCAACAAATCCAACAAGATAGAAAATAACAATCAATAACCCAATTCCAAAATCAATTTCATAAAATCACAATCCTTAATCCATGGCTTCAACCCTAAAGGAAGGGTTCTAGCCATTCATGTTAAATAAAACTACTCTACACTACTATTATTTCTCTAAACTACATACTTACACGAGATTGATGAGAAGAAATTTGGCTAGCTGAGTTCTCCCACTTCTCCCTTCTCTCCGTTACGGTTTTCGAATAAAATTGTGACCCAAATGGAATTAGGAGCTAAGGGTCCTATTTATAGTAAATGAAGCGTGCTTAATTTGGCCTGTCGTGGAATGGCTCCGTGTCACGGGTGTATCGTGGAGCACTGCCCCGTGACACGGAGGCATCGTGGCTTCTGCTTCGGAAATCACCAGTCGTCTGGCCCTGCTGCCGCGTTGGCAGCGTGGCACGCTGCTTGGGCAGCGCGTTGCAGCCTCTGGTCGCGCAGCCACCCTGCTATTGGCACGTTGCCAACGTGCAGGTGGGCTGTCTTGGGCAGCCTGCCTGCCGTGGCACGTTGCCGGCAGTGGGCTGTTTTGGGCCTCCTTTTGCCGACGTTCGTGTGTTGATTCCTTCTCCAAGCCTCTACTTCACCAACTCATGGATTAGCTCCTCAAAGTCATCAAAACCTACAAAACAAAGGCTAATAACGTTGGTTAGCACATATCTTCACATTTATATAAAATCACAGAAAATGTATAAAATAGCTTAGACAACATGACTAATTTAAGTTATAAAAGCGTATCACGGGCATGATATTTTGCCCATGATCACAACCCCCACACTTGAAGCGCTGTTCGTCTCGAACAAGCCTTTTTACATATCATGCATAACGAGACTCCCACATAACTAATTTAGCAAGATGATTCGAGCTATGGCTATAGTGATTACGTAAGATACAAGTTAAAAATAGAACAATCTATGAAATACAACTATGTTAAGACTTCTTAACCTCAAGAATCGACTCTCAATTTGAGCAAACTCATGCAAATCAACTGATTAAGAAATCCACATGAATTTTATCCTTCATTAAACATGTGCCCTCACGGAAAGAGAGGTGCAATCTCCCTGCATAAAAACAACTTTTACATCACAACATTGTGGGTACATGAATAAAAATTACACTCACTCTCACAAAGAATTCACATGCATTGTGTCATGACCCATAAGCTTGCCCTTAGTGTTTTACTCCACTAATTTGAGGATGCTTGAATGTGAATCAAGTAGGGCTGTAGGTTGTAACGTAACTAAGGTACGGGTAGGTACTATTATGACGGTAGTGACTATCTTTCCTAAGCGCTTTTAATACATCACACCTTCATTGTGAACTTCCCTTCCCTTACTTCCCTTTTGTCCTTGGTAGTTTCTTTTTTCCTCTTATGTTCCCCATTTATTTAGGCACTTTTGGCTCATTAGTAAGGAGCTCTATAAATAACTTTTTATCTTGCATTTCTTACTTCTTAACAATGATCAACCACTTTCACACAAGTGCACCTTTGTCCTTTCTCAACTACAACTTGCTACTTTTCATTTCTTTTCATTCCTCTCACTCCTTTACTCTTTTAAATTTTTCTTCTTCAAGCGCTTAGGAGTTTTGGGTCAAATTCAAGGTTAATGACGGGAAAAGGATTAGGCTTATGTTGCAGCTATCAAAGAATAGGCTCAAGGCTCAACGGGGCTAACTAGGATTAGGTATTTTTCAAGGTAGGTAAAATGAGGGATAAAAATGGGGTTAATTCAAAGAAATGCCTAAATCATCTCCTACAATTCACATCCTTCATTTCGCTTAATAAACACACCAAGAAAGTTCTACACCATCTTCACTCTATAAAGATGATTCAAGCAAAATAAAATAAATAAAAAAACCTCAATTATCAATTCAATTTCAATTCAATTCAAATTCAAAATTCAAAATTAAGCTTCAATTCTATTGAGTCAAATTCAAGAGCCTAAGTGTCTCAAACAAAGTTATAAACTGGCATGCTTCAACAACGAACATACTTGCATCTTACAATCATATCTAGCACATACTCTCAGAACATCAAGCACCCATTAGCTATGGTTTAAAAATCCCGACATCTATCGACTAATTTTCCTCAAGACGGTCGTCATCCATTCGTCGTCGGAAACAGTCCTAACTATGACTAAAACCTTATATATAGACAAATCAAAATAAATAATAAATAAAATAAAAATAAAAATAAAAAATAAAATAAAAAAATTTTATTCTTCGGTTCAAAGACCCCGTCGGAAAGGAGCGAAAAGAAGAATCAGCGGGTGATGAAGTAATGCTTGACTCGCAAAAATTTTCAAATTTTTCTCATTTTTATCACACAAGCATTACATTCACCAACGATTTGTTAGGCTAAAAAAATTTAAATTTCCTTGAAATTTCCCTCACCCCACACTTAAATCATGCTATGTCCTCTGGCATCAAATTAACATTTCAAGAGGGTGAGAAATGCTCCCCCAAGCCTTTAGGCCTAGCTAACATGTTTTTCCTTAGCTTTACCACACGGTGGGTGTTGACCCCACACTTTTCCTCTTCCATGCTTTCTAGCTTCCTCCTCCGAGGTACTCAGACTTCCCTCTGCACTGTACCTAACTCTGCAAAAACACAAACAAAAATGAAAATGAAAAAATCCAAACAAAAATAAAAAAAAATACAAATTGTACACAGAGACTGCCCTTGGGTTGCCTCCCAGCGGCGCACAGCCTTATTTTACGTCGTGGCACAACGTGGCTGCCCTTTTCAGGACATCACCTCATGCCTGGGTTCTCTTTTGAGAGCCATCTCCTTTTCTTTTGCTGTTTTAGAGGATACAACATCACTCTGTTCCTCCCTTCCTCCAACTTCTTTTCCATTTGATGCCCTCCTAGCGGACTCGGGCTGAACCCGACATCATCCTCTGCTAACACACTTGCGACAAAGGTTTTACGTAGTGTGCGGATGGGTTTATTTCTTGGTAGACACGGAAGGTTTCTTCTTCATCCTCGACCCTCATTTTCAGGGTCCCACTTCTTTTAAATCAATCACCGCTCCTCCGATTGTGGAATGAAAGCTGAGTCCCAAGATTAGGGGTACAGGTCATCAACACAGAAAATCTAAAACAATAAAATCAACGGGTATAATAAATTTACCTACTTTGATAGAAGGTCCTCTATGATTCCATCGGGTGTCACTCGCGACTTGTCAGCCAGTTGCAACATCAACCTTGTCGGCCTCGGTTTTCCCAACCCCAAGGTGTTGAATAAGGATAGGGGCATTAGATTAGCTCTGTTGCCCTAAATCACACAAAGCTCGGAGCACCTCGGCTTTACCAATTTGTATGGGGAGGGAAAAACTCCGGGGGTCTTTAAGTGGTGATGTGACATCCAAATTGGTCTTTCATAACCTTGATGTGTCAACCAAGCAGGTGTTGAGTATAATTCTATCCAAACACGGAACCTCTCCGAGATTACTTCATGCTCCCCCACATTCTAATAATATACGACCTAGGTAATGCCTTCTCAAGCTATTACCCAAGCTAACAAATATGCTTTCATGGTGATCAATCATAAAAACAACCAACAAATCAGAATGCAAGACGAAAATAACAATCAATAACCTAATTCCAAAACAATTTCATAAAATCACAATCATAATCAATGGCTTCAACCCTAGAGGAAGGGTTCTAGCCATTCATGTTCGTAAAACTCTCTACACTACTATTAATCTACTCCTAAACTACATGCCCACACGAGATTGAATAGATGAGAAGGGAATTTGATAAACCCTAGATGAGTTCTCCCACTTCTCCCTTCCACTCTAAGTTTCGAGAATAAAATCGTGACCCCAAAATGGAATTAGGAGCAAAGGGTCCTATTTATAGTAAATGGAAAACGTGCTTAATTTGGCCTGTCGTGGAACGGCTCCATGTCACCAGGTGTATCGCGAACCGCACTGCGTGACACGGAGGCCTCCAGCAACTTACTTGGAAATCACCCGAAAATCGGCCTCGCGGCCCTGCTTGCCCGCGTTGGCGACGTGGCCGCATTTGCCCAGACGTTGCAGCCTCTTGGTCACGCAGCCAACCCTGCCGTGGCACGTTGCCAACGCGTGAGTGGGCTGTCTTGGGCAGCCTGCCTGCCGTGGCACGTTGCCGACGTGCAGAATTGGGCTGTTTTGGGCCTCCTTTTCTTGAACGTTCGTGTATTGATTCCTTCTCCAAGCCTTACTTCGCAACTCATGGACTAGCTCCTCAAAAGTCATCATTCCCTACAAAACAAAGGCTAATCACGTTGGTTAGCACATATCTTCACATTTATATAAAATCACATGAAAATGTATAAAGCTGCTTGAACAACACGACTAATTTGATTATAAAGCGTATCCCACGGGCATGATATTTTTGCCCGTGATCGGTTGACAGACTGACGAAATCAGCGCATTTCCTTCGATTGGAAGCTACTTTCTCTGCCAAAGATTACGCTGGATTGTATATCAAAGAAATGGTTAGATTACATGGCGTCCTAGTATCTATTATCTCGCGGAGAACTGTTCTGACTAGATTTTTGTGAGTCATTTCGGAGAATGCAGGAACTCGAGATTAATTTAAGCACGGCATTCCACCCTCGGAGCCCAGTGGACAGGGTGAGCCGCACTGTTCAGGCTCGAGGATATGCTAGGCGTGTGCTAGATTTTGCAGGTAGCTGGGACGAGCATGTGCCACTAATTGAGTTTGCTTATAATAATAGCTATCACTTTCGGCTATCCGGATAAACCCTTCGAGGCATTGTATGGTTAATCTGAATCGCAGTTAGCTGGTTTGAGTGGGAAGTCATTCTTGAACATCATTCAACGATCGGAGGAGAAAATTAAGCATCGAGATAACGCCTACGGCTGCCAGAGCCGCCAATCCTTATGCGTGTGCGGCCGAGGACCTAGAATTTGATGTGAATATGGGTATTTACGAAGGTATCTTCGATGAAAGGGGTGATGAGATCGGTAAAGGTAAGCTCGGTCTGAGGTTCGTTGGGCCCCTTGCTCCAGTTCTCGAAGAATAGGCCCGAGTGACATATGAGTTGAACTTGCCTCCAGAATTAGAATCCGTTCATCCAGTTTTTCATGTATCTATGCTAGGAAGTGCATCGGAGACCCATCCCGAGCTTGAGTCCAGTCAGATGTCAGGATTACGGGAAGAGGCGGCCTATGAAGAGGTTCCGATCAAACATCTTAGACGGACCAGTTCGTAGATTGAGAACTAAAGATGTGCATTACGTCAGGTGCGTAGGCGTAACACCGAGAGAAGATGACTTAGGAGGCGAGAGGAAGATATGAAAACCAGGAATCCTCCTTATTTCAAGCCTAGTCGAGTCAGAGGTATGTTAGTATTGTTATTTTATGCGTGCCTTCAGTATATGTATAAATGAGATATTTGATTCGATCATTCATGTGATGAATACTATAGTATTGTGTGAGTACCTGTATTGGACTTTTCTACATTTCGGGTTTTAGGATAGTCCATATTACAAGGGAAACTCTGCCAAAACTTTTCTAGAAATAAGTTGAGTAAGTTGGGAATTCCTATAGATAGAAGTTTACATTCGAGGATGAATGTTCTTAAATGGGGGAGAATGTTACACCCCATAAATTCTTGACATGTAGATGGCCTATTAGCATGTTGGTTAAAAGTTTAGAATGCCATACATCTAGAAAAGGCCCGGGAAAGATCGGACAAGCTCCAAGTCGGCGCGTCGCAAGGCAAAATGCGACTTATAAATTGCATTCCGGAAATGCGACTTACAAATCGCATTCCACCAGATCGACTTATAGGTCCCAACTATATAATCTCCCTCCGCCCGGTTTTAAAGTTACATTTCCTTATAATTTCCGGTAAGGTCGAGGGAAAATAGGAGACAAGGTTTCTTGATAATTTCAGCCACGATTACAGCCAAATCAAGTACGGTCCAAACTCAAAATTAATCTCAGATACCAAGGTATTTAGCAGCAAGGAGCATTCCTACGGATTTAGTTTCGTGAAATTAGAGCGGCAAATCATTAGGTGCTACCGAGCTAAGGTAAGTGGAATTGCTTAGCAGGTGGTGTCAATATACTCCTAGCCTTAAATAGAGTATTTCTCCCTTAGGACTTTCGAGAAATAGCGAGTTTTGACCGTTTTCGATAAGCCTAAAGTTTGGGCGATATATATATCGAAAGTGATGTTTTCTTCCAGAATATTAGTATATTTAGTTCTAATTGATATATATATATATATGAATGCAGTTGGGAGAAATAGTAAAAGTGTTGGACGAACTACGCTAGTTAGTCAAAAACTTCGAAGCGAAGGTATGTAAAGTTAATTCCTTCGGCAAGTTAATCTAATCGATCTGTTAAATGGCGTGAAATATAGAAGAAATAATTCAAAAGTCAAGAATTGGTCAATATGAGTTATGGCGTGTTTTGAATTTAGTAAGCATTTTTATAATATTATGATATATATTCACAATAAAAGTTAGTAAGTAATATCGGAGCAGTCAGATAATATCTCGAATACGGTATAGTCGAGACGATCGAGATAATATCTCGAGATCTGATATAGCCGGACCGTCGGATGATATCTAGATACGGTGGTCGGTATAGAATCGGTATAACCACGAGAAGAGGTTCGAGGTGAGAAATCAGAACACAGATAGTATTTTCAGTTCAAACATGCTTGCTATATGTGATTATTGATTGTTGAAACTTGTTTGTGTTATGAGGGCTGCCCCAGGCGTCCTCGCCGCCTGGGTTGGTAAGCTGTGTCAACCCACCGTGAGAGATGAGATCACGTCCTCCAGGGAGTGGCATGCCGTCCCGCTGATGGGGCGAGAATGGGATGGAGCATTCCCCATATCAGGTTGATCAGCATGGCGATGCAGTTTACCTGTTGTGCGCTTGCACCCGGGAACAGATTACGAGATACAGACACGGTTACAGTTTGCGGTTTACGATGCAGGCGTCCTCACGGGCTTTCGAAGCTATTATTTATATATCGGAGGCCATAGCCCGAGTGGAGGCCAGGGGAGTGGTAGAGGTGTTTGTAGTTGTAGACGAGTGGGGTGACTTATTTTTGGATGGTTTTGACCCGGGTAGGGGTATTAGATTGTTTGTTGGTTGGCACCTTCCGGCTTATAGAGTACATTATTGGTCCTTTCTTATTATATATATGTATATATATGTTATTTATTAGCTAATAGATAGCGGATAGCCACTTCGACAGGTATGCTCCTGCCTTATTCTCAAGTACGAGAAAAGCTTGTTTCAGATTCATCGAGTTCGAGACGGAGTTTAGATATCTTCCTCTTTGTTGAGTTTCTAGTTATGTTGTTTATATTTAGTTATGATTAGTTTGCTTTGCATACTCGGTACCGGTGGTGCGCGCTTGTTTGAGGCGGCTTTGCATTACTTACTTTGCAGGTACTCATAGATGAGAGCCGATCCCTCGTGTTCCAGCCATCTCATAGAGATCATCGGCTCCTGTCATCGGAGCTTGATATTCGAAGGTGTAGTTCATTTTCTTTTGTTGTATATCCCGGGTAGGTCGGGGCCTGTCACGCCATCTTATCGATATTCTTAGAGCTTCCAGATTGTGTATATATATCTCCGTGGTTAGTTGTGCCGGTCATTGTGGGGCCGTACGTTTGTTATTTGTTAGTGTTGTTGATTGTGTTGGCCGTGTGCCAGGGGCCGTATTCGGATGGTAGTGGTGACCTTGCCCGGTCACGTAGATGTGTCTGATATTTATTATATTGAGTTAGAGATAACTAGACGGCATGGTGGCCTTGTCGGCTGCTAGGTTTCCCTACATCCTTGATTAAGTTGGCTAAGTTATAGTACAGGTGGCTATAGGCCCGGTCGGCCGGAGGGCGCCATTTACGGCCGTTATATAGCCCGTTGATTCCGAGAATCGAGATAGAGGCCCGACCCGAGGCACCGGATGTGCTTAGGCTCGGTAGTTTTAACGATCCCGGGTCCTAATAGGGCACTAGGTGCCGATCCTTAACCCCCAAGGCGGGCGTGACAATAATGACCCAAGATTTTTCAAATATAGAATTTTATGACTAGTCATGGTTGATATCATAAGTAAAAGCTTATAAATTAAAAAATAAAACCAGCACAATAAAATATAGTATCATAAGTCATGATCATGAACATGGGAAACTAAAGTCTGAGAAACAAAGGAGAGTCGTGATGGCAGACCCAGCCACCATGTATGAGTGCATGATGATCCCTACGTCTTGCCCAGAGTGGAGGAGAGCCATCCTAAGCCTTACTAGGGCGAAGGATAGATAAGGTGTGATATCACGGTGTGCCCTCAGGCGGGGGAAGCACCCATTTGAGAGGTCCCAAATATATACCTACATTAGCACGTAGATTATGAGACCGGGGAACCTCGGAACCCAAGCCTACTCTATACTGAGCACTACTCCCAAAACATGCATAGTGCTCATATGATCATATTATCAATATATAGCTTCAATTTGAACATTGGGAGTCTTGACTCTAAATCATATCATATGTTGTATTAGGAGTCTTAACTTCAAAATCATATCATAAGCGATGCCCAGGAGTCTTGACTCCAATTCGTATCATAAATTGATCTTGTTAGCCTTGCTTTAAAATCATAATAAGCATACTTGCATGGACTTGCCAAGTCAAATCATGCATACTTGAAATAGACTTCATAAGTCAAAATAATGGAATCATAAGTTGAAAGTTCATAAACATTTATGCATACTAGATAATTCATCATGCTTAAAATCATGGATCATAAGCTTGAATTTTCATAAAACTTGCATAATAAGGCATAGTTTTAATAACTTAAAATCATGAATTTATAATCAAATTGAGTGTAAAAATCTTCCCGTTAGACTTAAATAATACATTTAGAACACGGGGGCTTGGACCCATAAATAGAGCATAGATAATTTCATAGAATTCGGTTTAAACCCTAGGAATCAATACACTTGATTAGAAACTTGAATTCATGAATTAGAGAAATTTGGGGCATGAGGGTGGAATAAATCCCCCACTCATAACCCTACACACCTGGGTAAATTGCTTTCCAAATTGTTCTTGAAAGCCAAGAGAATTGAGGAATTCTAGTTTGATCTTGGAAGAAAGTTTATCCTCATCATGCAGGGATCCTAATGACTTAGGCTAGCTATACCCTCTTAAAACACTCATTCCAGAATTTAAAAATGCCAACAAAAGAGAGTTACAGGAGTTTCAGAAAGTGACAAAAGCTATCAAATTCACTTTGAAAAACCTAATTCTTGGCTTCTAGCGACCAATCTAATGAGTCGTTGTAGGATTTACGATGGAGTCCGTTGGACATCCATTGTTTCTTAGGGTATTTTTGGTACTCTTTAGTTCTCAGCTAATGACCAAATAGGAAGAGTCGTTACTTTGCAACAATGACTTATCATTCATCTTTTCATCACCTACATACCGTAACACAATTTCTAAAGTCCTTCCAACGAATCGATACCATGAGTCGTCACTTGCCACCATGGGTCGTTGCACCTTTCCATTGTCGTTGAATCAGATCTGGACCTTTTCTGAACTCCACTTAATGATCCCTTAGGATGACCTATTACATGAAACAATGAGTCGTCACTTGGCTCGTTATTTGTTAGAATCTGATGAGGGGGCTTACCATGAGGCACACAATGAGTCATTTTTCCCTACAACAACTATTCCCTTGAGTCATTTTATGACTCTGGTGCCCTATTTCCTACTTTCTTTATTTCAACCCTCGGCTCTAATCTTATAGACTTTTGAGGTGTTACATTGAGTACGCATCTCATATCCATTCCTCCTTACGAGTGTGTCCAGTTGAGCTAAAGGGTTGAAAGAATAGTTGTGAGATATCTTAGACAAGGTCAGTCAATAATAAGTATCCCCTCCCGGGATTGATAACTTGTTTGACGACTAAGGTTCTAGGTGTTTCAAAGATAGACCTCGAGATCCTGCTATCGACATTCAGTTTAGAGTTAGGGAGTGTGACATTCCGAAGACAGCTTTCAGGACTCGGTATGATCACTATGAGTTTGTAGTTATGGATTTTGCGCTAAAGAATACTCCCACAACTTTCATGGATTTGATGAATAGGGCGTTCAAGTAGTATTTGGATAAGTTTGTTATTGTCTTCATAGATGATATCCTCATATACTCTAGGAGCGAGGAGGATCATTCCACTTATTTGAGGATAGTGTTGCAGAATCTCAAGGATCGTGGAGTTGTTTGCTAAATTTAGTAGTGTGAATTTTGGCTAAACTCAGTAACATTCCGTAGGTCATGTGGTGCTTAGTGACGGTGTGCGGATAGACTCCCCGAGTAGAGGCGGTGAGCGCTGGAGCCTGTGGGTCCTATGGATATTAGGTGTTTTTTGGGTTTAGCTTGCTACGATAGGAGGTCCGTAGAGGGATTTTCATCCATTATAGCACCTTTGAGTAAGTTGACCCGAAGAAAGTCAAGTTTAGTGATCGATGCTTGTGAGAGATTTTCAGGAGTTAAGACTCATCTCACTTTGGTCCCGATATTGACCCTATCGAAAGGCATGGATGGCTTTATTTTGTATTGTGATGCTTCAAGAGTTGGCCTTGAGTGTGTGTTGATGCAGCATGGTAAGGTCATTGTTTATGCCTCTTGAAAACTTAAGACTCATGAGAAGAATTATCCAATGCATGACCTAGAGTTGAAATCGATGGTGTTTGCCTTGATGATTTGGAGGCATTATTTAATGGGGTGCATGTGGATGTGTTCATGCACCATAAGAACCTTGGTATGTGTTTACTTAGAATGACCTGAATTTGCGGCAAAGGAGATGGCTGAAACTTCTTAAGTACTACAAGCATGAGTGTCCTTTATCAACCGGGCAAGGAAATGTAGTGGCGGATTCCCTTAGTAGGTTGTTGGTGGAGAGTGTGTCCAATATTGTGAATGGGAGGAAGGAGGTGGTGAAGATGTCCATAGGCATGCTCTTTTAGGAAGTTCGCCTTACAGATTTGATGGATGGTGGTGTTATTGTTCAGAATGGTTCAGAATCCTCATTGGTGATGAAGTTAAAAGCCACGAGCAAAATGGGGATCCTATCTTAGTGAAATTAAGGAGGTTGTTCGAAATTAGAAAGTAGGGTTTTTTCTCCCAAGGGTTAGATGGTGTACTTTGATAATAGGGTCGTTTTTGTGTTCCGGTTGTAGATGACTTGAGAGAGTGGATATTGAGCGACACTCATGGCTCTCGATACTCTATCCATCCAGGTGCCACCAAGATGTAACATGATCTACGGGAAGTCTATTGGTGGAATGGCATGAAGAAGGATATATGAAATTTATAGCTAAGTATTAGAATAGCCAACAGGTGAAGGCTGAGCATCAGAGACTTGGAGTTATGTTTTAGGACATCCCAGCATTCCCTACTTGGAAGTGGGAAGATATCGACATGGACTTCATCCACGGGGTTTCCTCATACGTGCGTGAGTGTGATTGTATATGGGTGATTATAGAAAAGTTGACCAAATCAGCGTATTTCTTATCGGTCAAAACCATAGATTCAGTCAAGGATTATGCTAGATTGTATGTTGGGAGTTAGTTCGGTTGCATGGGGTTCCATTATCTATAATCTCGGATAGGGAATTTTCGGTTACGAAGATTGTTTCAAAAGGAACTTGGTACTCGGAGTGAAGCTTAGCACTGACTTTTCCACCACGAGAGAGATGGTCGGGATAAATGGACCATTCAAACTCTTAAGGAAATGTGAAGCGTGTGTGACTGGTTTCAAGGGTAGTGGGATGATCGCTCTCATTGAGTTTGCTGATAACAACGATTATCACTCCGACATTCAAATGGCTCCGAGTTGAGGCTCTTTATGGGAGGAGGTGTAGATTACTTATTGGATGGTTTAAGATTGGTGAGTTTATGTTGATAGGGCTAGATTGATTCATGATGCCATGGAGAAAGTTGATTATCCAGGAAATTTGAAAACATCTCGGAAGTTGACAGAAATCATATATTGTTTATTCAGGAGGAGAGCTTGAGTTCAAGGTTGATGATTGGGTGTTTCTGAAGGTGTATCCCATGAAAGGAGTTAAGAGGTTCGGCAAAAAAGGAAGCTTAGTCCCGATATATTGTTCCTTATAGGATTCTGAGGCAAGGTGGCTTATGAGTTGGAGCTACCAGCAGAGTTAGCATCAGTGCACCAAGTTTTTTGTGTCTTTGTTGAAAAAGTGCATTGGTGATCGACTTTAGTTGTTCGATAGAAAGCATTGGTGTGAAGGATAGTCTTACCTATAAGGAGGTTCAGGTTCGAATCCATGATCGTTAGGTTCATGATTGAGAAATAAGGAGGTCGCTTCCGTGAAAGTTTTGTACGAGGAATCAGCTAGTTGAGGGAACTACATGGGAAGCTAAAGCAACTATGATGGCTAGATATATCTCTTCCCTTACGGCTCCTATTTCAACATAAGGTGTGATTTCCTCCTTAGTACTCTATTCAGTTTCATGTCAAGTTCATGTCTCTAAGTTCCTTTCTTGTCATAGTATGCATATGTGTTCCATGAATTTAATTCAATCACATTATCTCAGTCCAGGTCGATCCTCCGCTAGTTTTGATCTATAGCTTTTGTTCTAGGATTGCAGCTCTTTTCCTATTTTCCAACTTATTTAGTCTCCATTCGAGGATGAATGTTCTCAAGAAAGAGATAATGTAACTCTGAAAGTCCCAAAGATCGAACCCTAGACTTGTAGTAGAACCATTAATAAAATTTGTAATTTTCCTCGAGAATGACTCGTCATACGGTTGTGGTATGTCTTGTGAGTTGTTGGTGGAGTCGTGGTGAGCCTCAAAACTTTTTCATCCCCAGACCATGAGTCCAAACCACGAGTCGTGGTAGGGTGGTATAACTTATGGTCATGAGTCGTGGGTTACATCTGCAGAGATAGTCCCGGATACCACGAGTCACGATCGACTCATGGGTCCCTATAACGAGTCATGGTCAGGAGTCGTGGCATCTAGCAAAGTGACAGGCCTTGTAAGTAACGAGACATGGTATGACTCATTGTGTAGTGTGATGAGTCATGACAAGTAGTCGTAGTAAGATCAAAGGAGTGGAAATCAGGACCATCATACATGGCCCGGTTACCATGAGTCGTGGTGAGCACCAACGACTCATGGTACGGGTCGTGATGGCTTGGCGAGCCGAGATTTTAAGTGCGATTTTCCAGGGCTATTTTCATAACTTTCTATGCTTTTAACTCCTAAATTAGGTTGTTTTGGGTTTTCTAAGGGGAGTATTTAAGGGCTTTATTTAGCCTAAATCCTCATTATACTCCTAACACCTCAATTGGAAGATCAAATCCTCTCAAGCCAAGATTAGGGTTCTTCATCAAATTCATTCAATTTCTCTTGGTCTTCAATTCAAACTAGAGATTCATCAATCCCAAGTATGTAAGGTTTATGAGTGGAAATCTTCCACCCTCGTCCAATTTCATCCCTATTTCATGATTTCAAGTCTCCAAACGCATTATATTAAAATTCTAGGATTAGACCCAATTCTCAGCGAGTCTACTTATGATCTCTCTTATCAATTCAAGTCTCTTATGATTAAATTCATGATTTATGATTTATGATTATTTATTTTCTACTAGAATCTCTCCTTGGATCCTTTCATGTTTTTGATGATTTTCCCAATTATGTATGATTTTATGAATTTCAAGTTTATGAGCCTATGATTTCAATTATGACTAATTATTCAAGTATGTATGATTTTCGCGGCCTCAAATTAGTTATCATGGCCAACCTAATGGCATTATTCTCATAAGAATTTCATGTATGTCAAGTACGTTTATGATTATCATGGTTTAGATGAAGTCCATGCAAGATCAAGTATGTTTTCATGATGATGATTATGAGCCATGTGCATGTTTTTAGAGTACTGTCTAGCATCGAGTAGGATAGGGGTTCAGGAAAACCCCGGTCTCATAACTACATGCCACCGTAGATGTATTCATGTTCAACCTTGTAGAATTCGAGTGAGATCACGTCTCAATCGTTCCTTGCCTTGGCAAGCCCAGGATAGCTCTACCCACGCCCAGGCGAGATGGTTTGGGTATTATGTAGCTCTATCTGTGATGTTATTGGTTATGATGAGTCTCCCATTGTTCCTCATGTTTTAAGTTACACATGTTCATGACTTATATACTATGTTTTATGGCATATTTGACTCATTGATCAATTTATGAGTTTTCACTTATGATTTCAAGAGTATGGTACTATATGATTTCTATTACTAAACCTTGGGTCGTTATGCTTCATCTTGTGATGAATAACTCATGTTTATGATTACTTTAAGAATATGATTTTTAGCATGTTGCTCTTACCCTCATGATACAACTTGTTTTATACTCATGATTTTAGACTATTTATAACGTCCAGAATTCACTTCTCGTATAGAGAGTGTGTAAATGATTTGTTGGCAAAATAAATATACCCAGCGAGTGTCGAGATTCAGATCCCATGGAATAGCACTTAGATAGCACGAAATATGTCTATCAATCCAAACTAAGAAGAATCGTTGTATTGAAATCGAGCAAATAAAAATTTGGGAGTTAAAGATTATAATTAAAATATAAAAACAACTATTGATCAATCAACAAGATAACCAACTTGAATTAAAAAAAGTGAGCAAGAGCTAGGAGTATGCTATTGACGGGGTGTCAATTGGTTTAAGATTGGCTATACAATCAATTATTACTCATAAATATAAATAGCCATGGACGAGGTGGCCTCGATGTTTCTCAACCACGAGGGTGGCTTTTACCTCAGGTTTACTCAAACCCCAAGGTCCCAAACAATATATCCATTAAGACTTGGCCAGATTTGAGCTATTTCTAGCCCCAAATCTCTCTCATGGATGAATGATTATGGGTTTTAGCTAGCCTCTAGCCTAACCCCACACAATCAACACTCATTACCACCATTGCTTTCTCACCTATACTCAATTTCTCTTTCAAGCCAAAAAAGTAAGTAAACATCACCCACATTTGCAACTATGAGTAATTCAATTATAAATTGGGAGAAAATAATAGATTTATATTAAATGAGTAACTCTAAGATTAATCTAACAACACCCAATCCAATTTAACTCAAATTCATGCTCAAACCTAGCAAAGAGATTTAGCTACTCATTGACGAGAAATATAACATTAAATCAACAATTAAGATCATGACATTTCATCACCAAAAGTTAAATTCAAGCTCACAAAATGTCTTCAATGAGTTTGTTTACCTTGAAGAAGATGATGAAAAAGCAATTCAATATTCTATCTCTTTCTAACTTTCTACTATCTCTACCAATCTAGAAGGAGGATGGTACTTTCTAAAAGAATGTACAGAAATAGGTCAAAATGCTCCTAGATTTCCGTGCTAAACGTTTTCCCTTCCTTGGTGGTGCCACTTGCCAATCAGGCGTTCCACCGGTGCCCATCCGCGAACAGCTACGTCGGAGTGCATGGGAAGTGAACCTGGGTCCAACCGGCACTGGCACTGATGGTTCGCAGGCGTTGACCCATGTTACGCCTATGCTCATTCCATTTTGGTCAGTAACTTCTACGCTCCATGCAGCGTTTCTTTGGCTCCATCAGGAGGAGCGCCCGGTCCCATCCGGTTAGCTTGATCCTCTTCTTAAATACCATGCTTTTGTCCAAGTTCTTGATTTCTCTCCTTAAATCAAATGCCCGAAATACTAAAAGCGAAAGAGCATAAAAATCCTCCTAAATATTTGAAAACTAAAGTAAAAGCTCACATGTTTAAAAGCCTAATGAGTTGGTAATTACCAACTCATCAAACCTATAAACTTGAACCATTGTTGTCCTCGAGTAATGTAATTCTTCGCATATAAACTTAGAAATAAGCATGTCATATGACATTATGCACAAGGAACCAAGACCTAGACTGACAAAAATCACTCTCAACACAAAGGAAAAAAAGAGACTCAACACTTTATGCAAATACTTCAAGAGATGACCATAATTAATTTGGCATGATTCACATTTAATTTCTTCATTCGAAACAAGGGTCCTTGATGTTCACATCAAAACATAGAGCATCTCAAGTCATTAAAAATTCACATTCAAAGTTTGTCTTCAATCTTACAATCTTGTCTCAATGTATCTTTTGGCACATGCAAGCATATCCCCCGAAGAGATGGTGCTACTCACCAAAAGAGAATCCCCACATTTAGTTATCAAGAAATTCACACTTTCTAGGGATTATAGCATGAAACAATTGCGCTCACTCTCAAAAAGAAATTCTCATGCACATAACTTGATTCATAGGCTTGCCCTTCGTGTAACTCGCCCTGAATGTAAAGTTGCTATAGTTAAAATCAATTAGGACTTTGAGGTCATGATATAGACTAGGGGTAAGGTAGGATGACTTTTAAATTCCAGTGACTAGAACCTCCCTAATGCCTTTTTGTGAATCTTATTACATGCTCCATTTTCTCTTAAATTACCCTCACCTTATTTCTCATAAATCATTTCCACTTTTGAAACAAGAGCCCTCCTTATCTCTCCTTAGTAACTACTTTTTAACTTATTTTGAGCAAGAGGCACCTTTTTACAATTCAACTCTTTTCACTCAAACCAATTTATTATTCTTTTCATGATCTAGTACTACCTCACATTGAAGTTCATATTCTTTTTCTCATTTTCCTTCTTGCAACCCCCAAACTTAGGCTTTTGCCTCATCTTTCTCTTTTCTATTCCCTTGCTTTTGGGACTTCAAGCATCATTTTTGTATTTCTTCTCACAATTAGCACTAGGGAGGATAGGTACCAAAGTAGGGGATTACAAAAGGGTTTTGAAACAAGTAATGCAGTTTTCAAGAAAAAAGGCTTAAAGGCTTAAGTTCATGTTCAAGGAGGTCATGTTGGTAAAAGTAGCTATCCAAAATAAACCCTAAAATCATCTTTAAGGTACAGCCACATCTAGGATTTCGCCTTGAGTCACACTTGGGACAAGTTCTAGACAATTGTTCATGCAAAAATTAAACTAAAACCTTTCCTAAGCATCACCTTCCAAGGGTTCCACACCATTTTTATTACCACATCAAGAGTCATAAAACATGATCACATGAGAATTAAGAATCCAAACAAAGAATGTGTAATTTATGACAAAAGTGTACTCAAATTCAAATGTCCCTTTCTTTCTCAAAATTCATTTTTTTTTTTCAACAGCCATGTCATTTAACCATTTTTCTGGCGGTACCTCTCGGAAGCTATTGCAATTATTGAATCAAAAAAGAACTTAAAACTCAGCATTTCCCTTAAAAAGTCTCCTCTCAATCCATTATTGGGAAATGTCATCAGTTCGACAACAAAAGGAGAAAACAAAATCGCTCCTTGAGGAAAGAAGCTAGTGGTATAAAAAAAAAGCCATAGGAGTTTATTCACTAACTACTATAAACAAGGTGATAATAATCAAAACATGGGTCAACAATATTTTGCACTTTAAAATAACCCATTATTGGCACTAACAATTTAAGAACAAATTTTTTCATTCATTCATTTTTTTCATTCATCACGAGCTCGACAAAGGCTCGACAACCAACCTCATCACAAAAACTTTTAAATCAGCCCCATGATAGCAAGAACCAAACAACAATTCAAAATTACCAACCCCACAACATCAGAAATTTTGTGACAAATTGCAACACAAATACCAAAACCACGCCCGACAAGGGCACAAGAACTCAACAATCATAATAATAACCACAAGAGAGGGCGTTCGTCCCACCCCAACTAAAATAATACATTATCCCCAATGTGGCCATGAAAAGAGAAAATGAGGGTAAGAACTCCCTGATGTAGTCATAATCATCATCATCATCCTCACCGTCAACATTCTGCATCATGGCCGGCATCTCCCGAGATCCTCCTCTTCATCATCCCCTAAACCCTCGAATGATGCATCTATAGGGCCTCGGGCTATAGAAGGGGCAGTCATGGCTGCATCATGTGCGCTCATATTGGGAACCTCCATTGGTGCCTACCTCTTAATTCCCTCACTTCAGCCCAGAGAGATGTGATATCCACTCCAAGAGCGCTTGCTTAAGCTATTATACACAGACTTTATCTCATTTTTCATAGACTTGGAAATCAAAGTAGGGAGACTTTTAGCCAATTTTTGGAGTTGGATCTCATGGGAATGTGTCATCTCCCCAAGCTTATGACGGCCGTTTGGGCGAGAAGATGTGAGAGGGGGACAGGTGCATCTCGGGAAGCATGGCCCCATGCCTCGGGATGTGGCATGTTGAGATTAGGGCAATGGAAGTTTCCTCTCTACCATGGGAAATGATGGACTCCTCAAGGATCTCAAGAAACGCATCCTCTTCCGCTTGCTCGAGGGGATCCCTGCGCGTTTCTCTTCTGTCAACCATGATCGCACCGGTAATGGAGCTGGGGGATCATTCGGAAATAGTGGCACTCCTTCTCTAAGGTAAAGCTCGGATATGAGTGTCACGCCCAAAAGGCGGGGCTGTTCGGCTCCCGATGCACAGTGACCGAGCCGACTATCTGTAGCATACGCAAGCTGTAACACCTAGGCCTTCCGGGCTTTGTCTAATAACTGGAGTAAACATCTGGACCCATAAGGTCTAACCTACCATAAATAAATATCTAAAATACCGATAATTCCATGAATATGTTAAACCAAACATGAAAGTCGACAAGGCAACAATAAATAATCCTATACATACTAAGTCCATAAAGCCTCAATGAGTAAACTAAACTGATGGTGAAGCAGGGGCTCCGACCTAACCGTAACTATAACTCAAAACTCAAGGCTGACATAACTAAGCCTTAGCTACAGGAAGAAAGGAACATGCCAACACATTCTCTAATCTTTACGAACCGCTCTTTGCAACTAGAAATTCCATCCTCTTCTTTCATATGCGGCACGGCTTGCCAAGTCCCCAGGCCGAAGGGGACGTTAGTACGAATGAAATGTACTGGTATGTAAGGCTGAAAAATGTAAATATATAAGATAACAATGATAATTGAGCATAAAAATAAAAATTAGTAACAACATGGAATCCACGGAAGCCCAGAAACAGACAGCAAGTCAAGTCACAGAAGTGCAAATTACAGCAAGTAATGCACAAGAAAAACTATAGCTGTAATGTCGGCTAGCCATCCATAAAAGCCATAAAAATGCCTCCAGTCGGTGTAAAATACAAGGATAAAATAAAATATCTCTAGCAGGTGTACCATACGGGGTAAAATAATATCCTCAGTCGGTGTACCATACCGGGAGTAAAATAAAAATTCGTCCAGCGAGTGTACCATACCGGGGTAAAATAAAAAATATCTCAGTCGGTGTACATACCGGGATAAATAGAAATATTCTCAATCATAATCATAAATGGAGCCAATATAGCTTATATTGAGTCAATTAACACGTATGGCATATTAATGACAAATGATAAATCTATGGCAGAATAGGCCTCTTTCGTAACCCATCAATGCAAGTGAGCACATATACCATGTAAAAAATTCTAGAAAATATGCACATATATCACGTAAAGCTGTCAAATTATATACAAACATGTCAACTCAGCGACTCGTCGGACCTTCAGGAGGTTTTAGCCAACATAAGAACTTTAGTAGGCTTACAAGCAATGTCCTACAAATAATCTTACCAATTTAACATATCGCTTGAGTAAAAGCACATAGATTCTCATTTCTATACAATCCTTTAACGATGAACTACATATATATACTGCCCACAGGGTGGTTCCTTTACATGTATCGACAACTATATACTCGAATTCTATTATCAAACTTATCACATCCCAGTGAGTTCATATAGTATAATTCCTTTGTATTATTTACAGGAAAACATGGAAATTATAACTTGGAACTTGGAGTTATTTGTCATAACGCTTAGCATATACATAGATGCGAGATGAACTAGGACGCCTGGCGTATGAGATTTATTTATAACGTATACGCTCGTAATTAGTTTGCCGAGTGACCTCTAGACTTCCTGGTATTCAAAGTTTTGAGCAGATCGGTATCATAGCATGTGCTTATACTTACTTAGACATTAGGAACATTTGTACATAGGATAATCTCTCCTTTGAATTTATGAAATTCAAATGATAACTCAACAAGAGCTAAACATAAAGATGTATGAATTGAATATAATTAAAATTCAATTGTATTTATAACATGAAGATCATATACATTAAGACTTCTTACTAAGAAGGCTTTATAAAGACTTGAGTTCTTAGACTTGTACGCAACTTCAAATACTTAACTAAGACATTAGCATGATTCTCGGAATATGATCTCTTAAAAACTTCATAGATTAGCATAACACACTTCAACATAACTTAGGGACGTGAAGACATAACTAAAAGTCTGATATTGGCATTTGTTCAGCTTGGGAACTCATAAGCAACTCTCTAAGTGCTGCCTTATAGTCAAAAAAAAGACTTATAGCCATAATTCGGACGATCTTTGGATTGACTTACACAACTTGTATTTAACTAAGGAGCTTAAGAAAGCTAGGAATCACTATGCGTAGCTTAGAAGCTTTAGGATTTACCCCTCTAAGATTTGAAAGATAATTTCAACACCATAATGGATAACTTAACAAAATCGTTTGAAAACATAACGAAACACTTCTCTTTAACTTGAGTTACTATCTCAAAAACATTCGATTCTAGTCCTTTCAGAAGAAATTAACACTTTGTTGTCCATTCATCAACATAACACATAATGATCAGAAACAACTTTATTTATAACTCTTCTGCTAAACGTCTTTAGAAAAGGTTAATCTTCTAACTATTTTGCCTAAGTTGTTCACAATCGTAACCCATATCTTCTAATTTAACAACCTTTAGCTCTACTTTCATTATTCATCTTAACTTCATTTCCAAACATTATTCACTCTACACTCAAATCTTTACTCTCGTGTTCACTATTCCATCAGTTCTTATACGCACTTACCTCTTTACCTAATTGAAAACTTTATCTGCTAAACCTCGTTTTTCTTATATTTTAACGTTGTTTAAAGGTTCTAGAAAGCAACTAGGGGTAGAGATCATATTACTCACATATTACCTTAGAAATGTGTAAGATTGCTATTATCTTCCCTTTTTATAATGTCACAAAAATATTTAACAACAGCACGCTTTCCTCGTTAACATCTATCGACTAGCTTATTCGTTACGCGGCGCTTGCTTAGCTTTAAGGAGGGGAATTATAAAATCTCCTTTTTACCTTAAGCACTTTAAAACATAAACTTATAGGAGGGAATAACCATATTATGAAAACTTTATTTCAATAAGCTTGTTTACCCTCAATCGGCTTAGCGTCATCTTCTTAGCTTAAGTTTGATCACACGTCGTCGTCTTAGCATTTCTTACCAATTTCACTAAGTGACCAGATCTTAACATATATTAATATCAAATATACAATATACTGCAAGGTTATAGCTGGTACCCATGTTAGGGAGTTTCGGACTCGATTTACAACACTAAAGCAATAATCATTATAAAAATTACGCCTTTCGCTTCACATTTGTTCGCTTCAACCAATCTTAACAATTCAAACTTTATACCAAGTACTTTGAACCCTTTGGATGGAATCATACATACCTTAATATGATATTAAACTCCTTAGGATTATTGATCCTTTCGGTGACTTAGTTTCATGCTTGAAAATCCAAGGAAGGGACACCTTTACATACTTTATTATACCCAGAATCCTAAGGATCATGCAGGGAGTTGAAATGGGGGAAAACTAAAATTCTGCACCAGGTCACAGAATAGGTATTTAGGTGACCCATAAGTAGGGACCCGCAGTCGTGAGGTGACTCGTGGTCAAGCTGGAGTGAATCAAGTTTTGAAGGGTCACCAAGGGCATGACCACGGGGTGTGATTAGGCCACAGCTGTCCAGTGTCAGGCAGTTAAGGTGGAAAGTGTTGCGAGATAGTTGGCGGTGTAGTGGTGGTAGCCATGAAGTGTGAGTCCTCTGCCTTATCAATTGTCCTCGTAAAATTCCCTGGTGAGTTTTTGTGATAACTCATAGCTCAGGCTGAGTGAACACTCCACTGGTGATGAGGTAGTCCATTCCCTCCATAGAATTTGCTTGATCATCATTCTCTGGTTGTGTGATTTTGTAATTCTAATTACAAGGTCTCAAGCTACGTTGTTTAACCTCGCAAGGTACGGTTTAGAGGAAAAATACTTTGAAGTGTTCATTCATGAATGCAAAGGAATAGAAGGGTGATAGAGGGGTGATCAAGGTGATTTCAAGGCATTCTTCCCCAACTTTCCTCTTGGGAAATCAAGGAGTGTAGAGTTTAGCTCCAACCAGAACATGAAGGGTTATGAATAGATGTTTCCATTCAAACCATGCCCATCCTCTATTGGTTTATGAAATTCTCTGAAAATCTCTTGGGGACTTACATTCAAATTTTGTGAAAATCTGTGGCAATCTTCTAATGAGCTTTACGATCTATGATTTATCATATTTTCTGGATTTTGATCAGATTTGCAACTATTTTTGTTCCACTAATTGATGTCAATCTTACTAAATTATGCCTACTTATGCATGATCTATGATGAACCGATTTATGATCTACGCTCAATTGTTCATATTTAAAACCAGATGATCTGTTTGAAATATGGGTTTATTAACCTGATTATTGATTTTGGTTGCTTCATGCTGCATGAATTTCAAATACATCCATGGGCCTTATGATATATGAATTATTGATGATGAAAAAATTAGTTTTCTAAGAGTTATCATGTTATAAGCGTGTTTTAGAATGAATTGAGTATTGTAAAGTATGGTAAAGATTGGGAAATTTCCCACATGATGATAGATGTTTATGGTTTTGTTAGTTCTGTGAATGTGTCTGTTTATGATGTTGGCTGAATAAAGAGGGCCTTAGATTCTTGGCTAATCATGTTTACTAGGGATCAATGAATGATGATATTTATTTAGCCATGAATCTACATGAATGATGTTATTGATTTATGTATGAGCTATATACCACTGTTTGCAGGGCTGTTATCCAGCACACTTGGCGTCAAGAACTCTGTTTGGTGTCTCATAGTATTTTACCATAGGTATATAATGATACATTACAATGATAATGATCCCCTCTTCTCATGATATCACATAATGCACTCCTTTCGCTTGGCTTCCAAGGAGTGACTCTTCCTTGAGTGGAATGTTTAGACATCTTGAGACTATCTCTGTGATAGGTGTGATTGACAAGTTATATTATTACCATGTTTTTATACCTTTATTATATTCTGATATTAAACAGTGCAATTTAAATAAAGTTTCTCTATGATTATAGCTGAATGAGTTATGAATGATTTAAAAACCTTGAAACCTCACGTTATGTCACGATATTTATGATGGCAGAGTCTGTTCTATCTCCTTTGATGTTTTATGAGTTTTATGTATTTTTTTTAAATATACATTTTACTTACCTTGCATACTCGATACATTCCATATACTGACTGCATACTTTCTATTTTGTATCGTTTAATGATACAGGACCCGGCTCTCAAGTTCATCCTCATCCTATAGATCATCTCGAGTTCACCTTTCGCTTATTGGTGAGTCCTCATGTTTTGAGGGTCGTTTGATAGACATTTATGTTATTTATCTTTAGTGCTTGATTTGGGTTAGTTGGGGGTGTTGTCCATCAACCCATCATATGTATAGGATTTCAGATAGTATGTAGCACTTAGCTTGCATGTATCTCTAGTGACTCCCTATGTTATGTTACATTATGATATGGTTATGTTTTCTTCTTTTATATTTAGTTCTCAAGAAGAATACAAGTTGATACTATTATGCCATAGGTCGACTTAGGGCCTTGATCTTGGGCGAAATTCATATGCAAGAGATGCCATCACTTCATTTCGTCTTGTTTATCCATCGTAATTTGTGCATTCTCATGTGATTTATAGTTAAAAAATGTGAATTTATACTAAGCAACATGATTAGTGTTGTTTTTGTAGGAAAAATGTAATTTTTGGGAAGTAGACATGTTGGAAAAAATCGGGAATGGACTCAGGGAAGCGAGCAGTGGAAAGGTCAAGTAAAAGCAGCAAATGGGAAACCCGCGGTGGAGCCGTGTGCGCTGCCATCGCGGAGGCATTCTGCATCGGATGAGTTGGCTGGCAAATTTCGATGAAGGCGCGTTGGCTCCGTGTCCCGGAGGCAATGCCCTGTGATACAAGTCGTAGCACGTTGGATTTATATTTACCTGGAGCATCAAATTCCAGTAGGGGTTCACGGCGGCGCCGTGAGACATTAGCCAAGCTCCACGTTGCATGTCGTGGCATACGGAGAATTGTTGAGGACTGATTCGAGGGAGAGGGTCGCGTTAGCTCAGGTGTCACGGAGGAAGTGCTCCGCGATGGACTCTGTGACACGTTGCTTGTTCAGGAAAAATTCCCACCAGTATAAATAGCACTTAGGTTCATTTTAATTATTCACAACTTAGTTGAGCAGGACGTGGGTTACGAGACGGTTGGGGACGAAAATCTTAGGGTTCTTCTCTATCTCTTTCTCCTTTATTTCAGTATTACCATTGATTTATACTCATTTGATGATGAGCGACTCACAAATGAGTGGCTAATTTCACTCTTGCTGAGGTTAAGAACATTTGGCTTAAGTGGAATATAATTATTGTTGATAGTCATTCGGTTTTCCATCTTTTCTTCAATGGTTGTTCTATCAATTCTTGTTCTTCTTGCATTAATGTTTGGCCAATATTAATGTATATCTAAAAAATCCAGTTTTATCTTGAAAAGGAAAGAACTTGGAAAGTTGTGAATTGGTAGGATATGACTCTTACTTAGTTTGGGAAAATTGAGGAATTAGTTGCCTTCGAATAGAAATATATCTAAAGTCGTAGTCAATTAAGGAAATGGTTTTTATGGCTAGAACATGAACAACATCACAGAAATGTAGGTTGAGATTCATGATTCTTAAGTTGGGTCGAATACGAGGTTTCAATCCATAGGCAATAATTCTTGACTAGCAACCAAAGGAAGATTAACCCACGTTTGTATCGGTCTGCTTCCTGCATGTTCGTTTTAGCCTGGCTTGCTCGTACTATAGTTCAGTCGCACTTTATAATTTTGTCTTGATTAGTATAAATTAGGAAAAAAAACTCTCAAATCTTCTTTAAATTGTTGTCTGCATTTCTAAAGTTAGGTTTATTAACACTTAAGATAGATTATTACCTTGTTAGATTACATGGGATCGATACTTAGCTTACTTTATCCATTTTACTACTTGTTCGACCACGTGCACTTGCGTGTAGTTGCAAATATGCCGAACAAGTTTTGGCATAAATTGTCGGGGACTGGCAATTGGTAAAATTGTTTTCTTAGTGTTACTTTACAAAATTCTATATAAGTGCGTAACTTAGTGTGATATTTGTTTTAAATTTTTGATTTTTCTCGGATACCCTTCTTGGCATGACATCATGGAACACAAAATGGTTTAAATGGTGGATACTCCTACTTTGATAAGTCTTGTCTGAATTGTGGAGGAATCCAATTGTGGCAACACTGTAACATGTGCAATATATGTGGTCAAGATGTGGTGGATGAGTATCCGAATGCATACTCCCCTCCCCAGAGCCCTACTATGTTGTTTTTGCTGAATATGGCATGCACTGAAAATGAGAGTTGGATGCCAAGATCGAATAGAAGACATGCTGAAACAACTCCTTGAGCAATCAGAAGCAATGAAGGCGGCAATGGCGTGAGAGTTCGGCAGGGAGAATGCGAAGGCTCTAGAAAGGATGAACATTAAAGTCTGGAGATGATTGCTGAGGCTGAAGCTTGTGATAAATTGCAGGTAACAGTTATAGGCGATGTTCAAGAGGAACTACAAGATGAAGACAAGGGTGAATTTATGGATAACGTCGCATTAGGAATCTCTTAGGCATCCGATGGAGGCTCCTTGCCGGATTCATGCAGAAGATGAGCCTTTTCATTTTCCGTATTATTGAAGACAGACATTACAAATACCAGAAGAATTGGTTGTTCACAAGTAGAGTCAAATCACAAATGCAGTTGTAAGTCACAAGTGTTGAATTACCAGCCTTTCAGTATTCATTGAATTTTATTATTGTGAAAATAGAGTCTTCCAGGCTTATAGAGAAATGTCTAGAGGAGGACCAAGCCCCGTATATTTTGAAATTTGCTGACTCATAGAGACAAAATGACTTCGCTTACTTGAGGGCCAATAAGTTCAAAAGGCAACATCTACTGCTTGGTCCTTGCAATTTTTCACCACCACCCCTAGAACATAAGAGGAAATTAGAGAAGAAATTAGGGGGTGAGATTCATATCCTCAAGGTGGAGGAAAAGCGGTGAAACCCCGATACGTCATGCCGCGACGTAAAATTAGGCGCTTCTTGGGGAGGCAACCCAAGGGTACCATAAGGTACCATTTTAATTTTTACATTTAAGTTGATTTTATTAATTTTTCTTCTTGTGTTGTTTTGGTGGTAAGTTAAGCTACGGATGGAGGAAGTCTGAGTACCCTTGGAGGAGGAAGCTAACAAGCATGGAAGAGAAAAGTGTGAGGTCAGACACCCACTTGTGCAGAGTTGAAGGAAAGCATGTTGTTAGCTAGGCCTAAGGCCTCGGGGAGTATTCTTCACCCTCTTTAAATGTTAAGTTGATGCTTGAGGAAAATTTTGAATTCTTGTGCTTAACGATTTTTGGTGAATGTAATGCTTGTGAGAAATATTTGAAAATAAATAAATAAATAAGTAAATAAAAATGAAAAAAAAATTGTGCGTTGACACCTATGAATTCTAACCAATTTCTTGTTGTGAATGATTATTGGAATTGAATTTCAACATAAAAGTGAACTTTGAATCTTGAATTAAAATATTAATAATTTAAAAAAAATAAAAAGTGTCAGGATAGTGAGCCTACGCGTTGGCTCCCGTGTCACAGAGGAGGGCCTCCCACATTACCCTCTGTGACACGTTGAAGCCAATTCTGTAATTTTACAAATTCCAAACACCTACGCGATGGCTTCGTGTTACGGAGGGTGCTCCGCGTTACCCTCCGTGATGCGTTGAGGGTGTGTGCAGCGTCGGGTCACACCGGATCACCGGGTAACTGAAAACCCCCTTTTAACCCCAAATACCCTCAGCTTCCCCATTTCCATCCCTCCGCGACAAACTCCCTAAAATCCCCCTCCCCCCAAGTGACACGGACCTAGGATCGTAATTTATTCAACTTTCTTGATTTCATCGGATTTAAGGTATGTTCTTGAACTTAACCTCAATTTTTGCTTAAATTTTCAATTTTTGAGCATGTGAGGTGAGTAAACCTCGCCCCTAATTATAAATTAAGCTTGAATTTATTTAAGTTATTGTTGATTGATGTTCGTAGTATTGTCGTGATTATAGACTCGATGAATGCATGTTCTAGATTGATTTTTTGAAATTGGTAGCTAGGGTTAGAAGTTGAATAGGAAGAAACTAAATTTGGTTTAAATGTGAAAAGTGGGTTGTGCATGTTGGGTGATGTGAATTATGTTGTGATTAATGTCAAGTATGTAAGTAGACAAGGGAATTGTAAGAAATTAGAAAGTGGTGAATTGCATAGGTTCTTGTTGAAAAAAAATTCTTGGCTAAGTGCTATGTGATGTAATGGAATCGATGGTGATATTGTGATTAGCTGTACAGTCTAGGTAGTACATAGTACTTATTCCATCGACTTATCTGAATGCACGAGGCATGTTGATTATTAAAAATTGGAAAAGTATGATTGTCTTGCGAATTGGTTTAATTGTGGCTAAAGGCTAAGTGTGGGGTGGCCTAACTCAACCCAACCTTAGTTGAAGCTAATTTTGACTTGAATAACATTGGGATTGTCTGTTCGATTTGATGAAGACATTAATGGAGCAGGCAAGACAAAGGAAAGAGGCGCATCCCCATCGGGCGCCGGTAGAAAAGTTAGGCAGGAGCGGCGGGTTCCAGCGACACAAGCGGTTCCGTGTGGTAGCGCCATCAGCCCAGAACCTGATGGGTGACTGACGAAGAAGAAATGGTATGCAAAACACAAAAGAAACCATCCACTTCACTTGAGGAGCACATTAAGGGAGCCATTGGCACAAGAATTCCCTAGTCGTCCACCGGATTGGCTCTTGCCGGGCTGAACTTCATCTTCGAAGAGCCCAAGGAGTGCAATATCCATCTGATTTGGGAGTTCTCATCATGAGACCCGACACTCCGCAGTCACACCGTCAAGATAAGGGGCAGGTTGTCACCTTGGAGCTATCACAGATGCCATATTAGGGGCGTGGGACACGGATGCCCATGTACTCGAGGCAGCTGAACATAACTCCACCTTATGCGGATATCGAGACGCACTCTGGCAATGGAGCCCGTTCAGCAGTGCGGTGGAGCGAGCACAGAGGGGCTTCCATGGAGACAGCACGCCTTACTCTCAAATGAATAGGGAAGACAGGATTTGGCTCAAAATTGTATGTTCACACCTGATCCGAGGGGTGCACATGGCGGATGTCACTCGGGATCGAGTGTGCTTGGTATACGTCCACGATGAAAGGGCTTGAGATAAATGTTGGGGTGGTGATTATCTCCGCCATGAAGAGGCCTGACTCCATCAAGGGCATAGGTACAGGATTTGGTGGTTTGCGACCCACGTTACGAGGGGAGCCAAATATCGAGGAAGAAGCCCACCTGGACTACATCACGCAAATGGATAGCGTGCCTTGGACGTCACAAAACAGGCACCCGACACTACTCACGGGCCGGATTCTCACACTAGCAGCTGACATGCCAGGATGATCGATATATAGCCCGTATGTTAGGATCACGAATCTTGCAGTTGCGCATGCCATGGGAGGCCCAGCAATAGAAGATGGCCCAGTAGCGGCTCGACTTGGACCCCACCCCTTCAGCAGTAACCGGGCTCTGCAGTGGGCCAGCCTGTGGGCTGTGGTGGCGATGCTCCCACCGGTGAGGACACATCGTGAGGACTCGGATATTGAGTCGAGATGAAGACGGCGGGGGCGGTGGATAGGGGATGAGGCGCGGCATCTGACGAAGAAATTAAATACTTCGATTGATCAGGGGTTTCACCACCTACTTTTTGTGCTATGTTGAATTTTGTAAACACTAGGGACAGTGTTGGTTTAAGTGTCGGTGGGAGTAGTTAGGTGCAGTTGTTTTGTTGTTATTTGTTATATCTTGTGTTGTTGTGCACATGAAAAAATGTGACCTGTGATTTTGTGCGTATGTTCTGTATTGTAATTCGGTGTTGGAACGAATGTAAGTTGGTGTGTCTTTGTGTGGGTTATTTGTAGGCGGTTGTGTAAATATTTTTGTTTCTATCAAAATGTCGATATTTTTAAAATTTTTGTTGATTATTTTATGATTGGGTTTCTCGATGTTTTGTTTCCGGTGCTTTTACCGAGAATAGTCCCATTGAACCGAAGTCGTAAATAGTGACCGTTCCCTATGATGGATGGATGACGACCGTCTTAAGGGATAATGCAGTCGATAAGAGTAGTTTTCTTTTATTTTCTTTCTTTTTGTTTGTTTTCCCAAGCGTGTTGCTATTTCATGATTGATTCATGATGCGTGTTGTACATGATATTAAAGGTAAGGTGATTCGTATGAAAGCATGCAAATGTGTAAACATGTTGAGATACCTAGGCCATAGGTTCGATTCAGTGTGATTGAGGCTTAATGACTTGAATTCTTGTAATTAGGTGATTGAAGAGTACGACAGATATGTCTTGAGTTGAGTATGTACAATGGAGGTGTGTGGTGAGTTTCGATTATTCCATGCTATTGTGAAGTGTCTAAAACTTTCTGGTGTGTGTACGAAACGAAATGAAGGATGTGTATTGTACGAGAGGATGTAGGCATTTCTTTTGGTTTAACGAAAGTTTTCCATTATCATACCTACCTTGAATGTACATCCTAGTTAGCCCGTGGAGCCTTTAGCCTATTTTTTTCTTTCGTGAAAGGTACAAGCCGAGCTTAACCCCTTCTTTTCATTATCCGTGAATTTGATCCAAAACTCTTAAGTTCTCAAGAAAAATAATTTTCCCACAGTGTCAAGGAGTGAAAAGTGTGAAAAGAAAGGAAAAGCGGAAGTGGTGAAAGTAAAGAAAAGGTCAAAGGTGCACTTGCTGAAATGAAATAAAATAAAGATGTATAACTAATATTTATTTATTAAGTCAGTGTGCTTAAACAAATGGGAACAAAAATAAAGAAAAACTTCAAGAATGGGAGGATGAAGGAAGAAACAATGCCCGTAATGATGGTGGGATGTATTGAAAAGCGCTTAAGGAAGCTAAATTTGCTATTATTTAGTTTAGCCAGTGCTTTCAGTTTCTTAGCTTATATTACAACCCGTTAAGTCCTACGTGATCTTACATCACGCATCCATATATTAGTGGAGTAATACACTGGAGGCGCTATAGTTCATGACATGATGCATGTGAATTCTTTGGGAGAGAGAGAGAAATCGCGTCAATTGCCCACATGTAATGCTTTGAGATCCATATGATAAAGGAGGAAATTCTCTTGTGTTATGAGGACACATCCACCAACGAGGTGAATTTCATTGTCGGATGTCTTGATCGCTTGATTTGCACAAGTTTTCCAAGATCGAGAGTCGATTCTTGAGTCTAGGAGGTCTTAATGTGGTGAATGTCATTGTGTTGATGAGACTATGCATGTTTTTCTTGATGATTTGTGATGCCTAAATAATCAGTATAGCCGTGGCTTGATTGTTGAGCCAAAGTAGGTAATGCGTGGGTGTCAATTGCATGAGCTGCTGAGAGTATTGTTCGAGGACGAACAAGGTTTTAAGTGTGGGGTAAGTGATCTTGAGGCGAGAATTATATGCCCAAGTGATACTCAAATGCTTCATTTCGTCTTGTTTATCCATCGTAATTTGTGCATTCTCATGTGATTTGTAGTTAAAATGTGAATTTATACTAACCAACATGATTAGTGTTGTTTTGCAGAAAAAATGTAATTTTGGGAAGCTAAGAGACATGTTGGTAAAAATCGGGAATGGACCGGAAGCGCAGTGGAAAAGGTCAAGTAAACGGCAAATATAGGGACTCCGCGATGGAGCCGTGTCCATATTTGCCATCATGGGCATTACCTCGGATGAGTTATTTTGGCAAAATTTCCGGTGAAGGTCGCGTTGCCTCCTTGATATGGGCAATGCCATGATACAAGCGTGGCACGTTTGGTTATATTCCACAGACGAAATTCCAGTAGGGGTTCGCGGCGGCGCCGTGGAACATTAGCCAAGCTCACGTTGCATGTCGTGGCATACGGAAGGAGAAATTCTTTGAGGACACGTTCGAGAGGGTCGAATTGGCTCCGTGTCATGGAGGCAGTGCTCGCGTGGACTCAGTGTTCACGTTGCCCTATTATTCCGAGAAAAATTCCCACCGGTATAAATAGCACACTTAGGTTCATTTTTAATTATTCTGACTTAGTTGAGCATGGACGTGGGTTACGGGCGGTTGAGACGAAAATCTTGGGTTATTCTCTATCTCTTTCTCCTTTATTTCAATTGTTTGTATGATTTATACTCATTTGATGATGTTTAATCCACAAATGAGTGGCTAAATCCCTTCTTCTTGAGTTGTTATTCAGCAGTGAATGTAATTGTGCGGTCGTCGGTTTTCCATCTTTTCTTCATTGATTTGTTCTATCAATTCTTGTTCTTCTTTACGTGTCTTTGGCCAATGTTAATGTATATAAAAAAATCCAGTTTTATCTTGAAAAGGAAAGCTTTGGAAAGTTGTGAATTGGTAGGATATGACTTTTACTTAGTTTGGGAAAATTGAGAATTTGAGCACCTTCGGAATAGAAATATATCTAAAGTGGTATTAGTCAATTAAGGAAATGGTTTTTTATGGCTAGAACATGAATTTCTTTTATCACAGAAATGTAGGTTGAAGATTCATGATTCTTAAGTTGGGTCGAATACGAGAGTTTCAATCCATAGGCAATAATTCTTGACTAGCAACCAAAGGAAGATTAGCAGGTTTGTATCGATAAATTACTTTACTGCATATTACGTTTTAGCTGACTTGCTCATTACTATAGTTCGGAACTCACTTTATAATTTTGTCTTAAGTTAGTATATATTAGGAAACAAACTCTCAAAATCTTCTTTAAATTGTTGTCTCATTTCTAAAGTTAAGAGTTCATTAACATTTAATTCGATTATTACCTTGGTTCGGTCCACAGCCCAGGATCGATACTTGGCTTACTTTAGCCATTTTACTACTTGTTTGACCACGTGCACTTGTGTGTGGTTGCGAAACACACCGAACAGGCCTCTCGGGGTTCCTTGTTCCGTGTTACGATTCGGGTCTATGTTCCAGTCATGACAACTTGGTATTGGAGCCATAGGTTTGAAGTGTCCTAGGGAGTCTGAAAGGCGCGTTAAGTAGAGTCTTTTTCATGGGTGTGAAGTGTGCCACACTTATGGCGAAGAGCTACGAAACGTTTAGAAATACTCCTTATTTCATGATCTATGTCGTGCGATAAAAAGTCCTTCTATTCTTCTAATTCATACTATTCATGATTGAATAATCATGGCTCCTCGAAGAATGATAGAAGGAGAGATGAGTGGAGAATACGAGGATGATAATGAAGTCATGACATGAGTCCACAATTCGGGGGCCCCGGAGCCGGGCTGTTGCCCATCTTGGTTCAGGAATGCTATTCAGTGATGCTTGCGTAGGCGCCTTGGCTCGGGTCAATCGAGGCTGTTGCGCATATTCTGCAGGAATGGCAACATGCGTGGCTCAGTCGAAACTTCTTGAGGATGAACCATTTGGAGTTCCTTGGGTCCCGAGGTAGATGAGGACCCACATGAGTTCATAGACAAGATTGTCAAGATCATCCAAGTCATGGGAATTGAATTGGGTAGAGTGCGCTGAGTTGGCCTCTTATCGGTTAAAGGGAGTCGCACATGTCTGGTTTCGCCAATGGAAGGATAGAAGGATCGGGAAGCGAGTCGGTCACTTGGAAAAAGTTCCATGTTGCATTCCTGGTGGTTCTTCCCTCATAAGATAAGGGAGATGAAGATAGGCTGAGTTCGTTAATTTGAAGCAAGGGAGAATGGCCGTACAAGAGTATGACCTTGAGTTCACCTCCTACCGAAATATGCCACTGAGTTGCTAGCCGATCAGGAGGATGCGGGTGAGTAGATTCATCCATGGAGAAGCGAGGTTATTTGGACAAGAGTTGCAAGAATGCCATGCTTCATCGGGATATGGACTTCCTCGCATGATCTTGTCGCCCAGCATATGGTGGCGGCTCATGTGAGGAGAGGGAGGCAAAGAGGAGGGCTCGGACGGATAGCCATAGGTTTACTCATTAGAGATCAGGCGGTGGTCACCACCCTTAGTTTCAACATCGGTCACTAGCTCCGGCACCATCATCAGCTGGTGTTCCATCCAAACCCAAGGGTGATCATAAGAGTAGGGCTTCGGGATTGAGGGATCAGAGGGGCACGCAGATAGAGCATACCTTCCCCTGCGGAATGTGCGAGGCAAAAGTCATGTCGGGGACTGTTTGCTCGCTCGAGATATTTGCTATGGGTGTGATAGGGGATTTGGCCCCATGCGCGAGTATGTCCATTTGCTATACCGGATGGTGATAGGGGTCGTACACAAACTACTAGGACAGCGGCAACTCCATCACATTCCAGCTCCACGGGGAGCATCTTTTGATAAGGGTGGCAGACAGCGCCAAATAGATTCTATGCCTCACCCATGTAGAGGCAGGAGACTTCACGGATATGACCATGGTATGTTGCGAGTTTTTCATATTAATTTTATGCCTTGCTAGATACTTTGTCTTTTTTACGCTGCTTATATTGCTGGCTTTGAGTTAGTCCCAAGACTCTGTCAGAATCATTTTCAGATTCTACTCCTGTCGGTGATTTGGTTGTAGCTAGGCAGACATATAGGGTGCCCGATACTATATTGCATAAACTCACCTCTGTAAACCTTGTAGAGTTAGCCATGACTGACTTTGATATTATTATTGGAATGGATTGGTTGTATGTGTGTTATGCTTACGTAAATTCCAGCAGAACCCGTGACCGGTGGAATTTCATTTTCTGGTGAATCGGTTTTGGAGTGGAAGGTAGTTCGGTGTACCGGTAGGTCGATTTATTTCATATCTTAAGGCAAAAGATGATTTCTAAGGGTTGCATGTGTCCTCTAGTTAGGGTTAAGGATGTTGAGTTCGAGATACGACGTCCATTCCCGAGTTCTAGTAGAACGTGAGTATCCAGAGGTCTTTGCGGTGCCAGTGTTCTCCAGTGGGACATTGATTTTGATATTAGGCCTTCTACCTGATATGCAGCCTATATCTATCCCTCCTTACAGGATGAGCTCTAGCCGAGCTAAAAGAGTTGACGGACACATTAGAAAAGGGCTTCATTAGAATGAGCAAGTCTCCATGGGGTGCACCGGTGTATCCGAAAGGATGGTTTCTCTTCGGATGTGCATTGATTATAAGCAATTGAACAAGGTCACCTTAAGAGCAGATCCTTACCCGGGGATGCGATGATTTGTTTGAATAGCTTCATGGTGTAAGTGTTCAAAAATAGATATCAGGTCCGGGTATCGTGGCTTAAGTGAGTGTGATATTCCGAAGACAACTTTTAAGACTAGGTATGGTGATTATGGTTTGTAATTGTCTTTTGGACTAACAAATGCTCCTGGGCTTTGTAGACTGTGTGAATGGGTGCAATGCCTTTGGATATGGTGATCGTGTTCATCGACGGCATCCTTAAATACTTTCAGAGCAAGGAGGAGCATGCGCTCATTTGAGAGTAGTCTTGAGGACTCTCAATGATCGCCAATTGTATGCAAGATTCGGCAAGTGATTTTGGTTGGATTCCGTGGCATTTTTAGGCCATATTGTATGTGAGGCATAAAATTGAATTCTCGAGAAAATCGAGATGGTGAAGAGTGTCCTAGACAGTGAATCATTCTGATATTTAGAGTTTCTTGGGTCTAGTTGGCTACTATCAGAGGTTTGTTGAGGATTTCTCATCTATTGCAGCACCTTTGACCATGTTGACTTAGAAAAAGGTAAAGTTACAATGGTCGGAGACTTGTGAGAAGAGCTTCTAAGAGTTGAAGATTCGACTTACTTCAGCACCGGTGTTGACCCTACCCAAAGGTACTGATGGTTTTGTGGTGTATTGTGACTCTTCGAGAATCATACTCAGGTATGTATTTATGCGGCATGGAAAAGTGATAGCATATGCCTCAAGGCAGGTTGAAAGTCCATGAGAACAATTACACGACCCACGATCTTGAATTGGCCGCAGTGGTGTTCGCATTGAAGATATGGCGACATTACTTGTATGGGGTCCATGTGGATGTGTTTACAGACCACAGAGCTTAAAAAATATGTGTTCAACCTCAATCTCGACAAAGAGGTGGTTAGGAGCTACTCAAGGACTACGATATGAGTGTCCTATTACCATCACGGGTAAGGATTATGTGGTAGCGGACGCACTTAGTAGGCTCTCTATGGAGAGTGTGTCCATGTGGATGAGGGAATAAAGAGCTGGTGAAGGACGTCCATCGACTTGCGAGGGTTGGGAGTTAGGTGGTCGAGTCGGCCGATGGCGGTGTTGTTGTACGAAAGGATCGGGAATCGTCATGGTGACGGATGTAAAAAGCTAGACAAGATGAGGATCGGATTCTAGTAATTTAAGAGAATAAAAGAAGTTGTTCGAAGTCGAAGGTGGAGGTCTTTTAAGGGGAGATGGTGTGTTATGGTACCCGGGGTCGCCTATGTGTTTCGGATGTCGATGATTTGAGGAGTGAGATGATGCATGAGGCTCATGGATCCGGGTATTCTATCCATGCGAGTGACACCAAAATGTATCATGATTTGCGGGAAATATATTGGTGGAATGGCATGGAGAAGGATATTGAAGAATTCAGTAGCCAAGTGCAGACGTCGGCAAGTGAAGGTCAGGCATCAAAAGCCGGCGCCTCCAGATATGTATCCACCCCAGTGATATGAATTTCATCTTGAGCTACCATTGCTTATGCGACACTATGATTCTATTTGGTTGTGGTAGACGAGGTTGACCAAGTACACTTTCTACTGTCAAAACTACGGATTTCGGCGGAGGATTATTCCAAACTATATATTCGGGAGTTGGTTCGATTGCATGGAGTGCCCTTGTCTATCATTGCAGACCGATGTACTAAATTTATCTCTCAATTTTTGGCGGTCTTTTCAAAAATGGTTTGTGACTCAAGTTAAGCTTAGCACGGCATTTTATCCGCAAAGCGGGTGGTCGACGAGGGCGGACAATTCAAAATCTCAATGACATGTTGAGAGCTTGCGTGATGGACTTTAAAGGTAGTTAGGATGATCACTTGCTCCTGATTGAGTTAAACACAATAGCAGTTATCACTCCGGTATCCAAATGGCACCATTCGAGCTCTACATGGATAGAGATGTGGTCACCCATCGAATGGTTTAAGGTTGAGTGAGGAAGCTGATAGCCAAACTCAGTTCATGAGACTATGGTGAAGGTTTAGTTGATAAGGGACAGGCTAAAGAATTGCTCAATTCGTCAAAGTCATATGCTAATGTGAGAAGGAGAGAGTTGGAGTTCGCGGTGGACGGTGGGTGTTTCCAAGGGTATCTCCCATGAAGGGAGTAATGCAGTTTTGGGAAGAAAGGAAAAATCAGTCACAATCATATTAGTCCCTACCGGATTATGAGAAGAGTTGGTAAGGTAGCGTATGAGTTGGAGTTCCCCTCGAGTTATCTTAATTTGTGCATCCTGTGTTTTATGTATCGCTCTTGAAAAAGTGCTTGGGTGATCCGGCTTTAGTTTTCCCGTTGGAAAGTGTGGGTGTGAGAGATGGGCCTCAGCTATGAGGAAATTCCGATTGAGATATTGGATCGTCAGGTTTGGGAGGATAAGGCAAAAGTAGCTTCAGTAAATGTGTTACGGAGAAATCGGCATGTTGAGGGATCTACATAGGAAGGCTAGAAGAGGATTTGATGGCTAAATACCCTCACTATTCCCCTCTGGCTCGAGTTTCGAGTTTGAGGTATCAGTTCTTGCCTTAATACTCTAAATAGTTTCCATGTTCAGTTCACGTGTGCAAGTTTGTTTTATGATATGGTAAATGTATGTGATGTCTGAATTCAGTCCACCTATGTAGTTCTTCTCGAAGGTAGTCATTTCGTCAGTTTTTCAACTTAAATGGTCGGTATTTGCATATAATGATTGCATGTTTCTGCTTTTTTGTGTGTTTGAGCATTCGGATGAATGTTCCCAAGTGGGAGATATTGTTATACCCCGAAAACCTAAGGATCATTGCCAGGAGTTGAAAGCGGAGAAAAATTGAAATTACGCACCCGAGTCACGGGGAGGCGGGTCATTAGGTGACCCGAGGAGGGACCACGAGTCATGGTGACTCTACGTGGTCAGTGAATCAAGTTTTGAAGGGTCACCAAGGGCATGACCACGAGCCGTGGTCAGGCCACCACCGACTCGATGCCGATCATCCGTGAATGCGGGTGGAAATGTTGCAAGATAGGTGGGTGAGCCGGATGGAACCATGGTGATGGTCACTCACCACGATTCATGGGGTCCTTGGTGATTTTGGTAGTGTACCTCACGGTTCAAGCCATGAGTCATGGGCCCTGGTGACCAGTCGTCTAGTCCCTCATGGGTTTGGCAGTCAACAAAATTTTGCAATTTAAGTAAGGGTTTTTCCATATTTCCTAAGTCCTAGGATCCCAAACTACATGGTTTAACCTCGAAGGTGGGTTTAAGAGGGAAAGACTAGCCTAAGTATTCATTCATGCATGTAAAGGAATAGAAGGGTGATAGAGGGGTGATCAAGGTGATTTCAAGGCTTCTTCCCCAAATTTTCTCTTGGGTAATGAGGAAGTGTAGGTTTTAGTTCCAACCGGGTATGTAGGGTTACGAATGGGTGTTTCGTTTACCCACGCCCATCCTCTATTGGTTTGTAAATTCTACCAAAAGTCTCATGGAGTTTTAATTCAATTTTTGTGAAAATCTAATGATCTGCTAATGAGATTTTAATATCTATGATTTACATCATATTTTATGGATTTTGATCATATTTTACAACTATTTTCGATTATAAATTTATTGATTTCAATCTCTACTCAATTAAGTCTACTTATGCATGATCTATGATGAACCGATTTATGATCTACACTTCAATTGTTCATATTTACAAACCAACATGATCTTTGATTTGAAATATAGGTTTATTCAAATACCCAACATGATTTGATGATTTACAAGTTATGTGCATGATTTCAACTATGCATGAATATGAGGATTTATGAACTATTGATGATAAAAAGAACATTTTCAAGTTACCCATGTTTATAAGCATGTTTTCGAATGAATTGAGTATTGTAAAGTATTGGAAAATTTCCACATGAAGATGAATGATTTACGGTTTTAAGGAAATGATTCTCATGATTTATCGATTTATGATGTTGGCCGAATAAGGGCCTTTGATTTCTTTGGATAATCATGTTAAATGGTGATCAATGAATGATGAATGTTTATTTTAACAATTAATCTACATGAATGATGTTATTGATTTATGTATGAGCCTATATGTGTTTTTGAGCCTTGTCTAGCAGAAGCACAGCGTTCAAAGGACTACGCCTGTGTCTCATAACGACGAACCACCGTGGGTCTATAATGATGATATTACAATGATAATGATCCCCTCTTTTCAAGATATCACACCAATGCACGTCCCTCGCCTGGCGAGGTCATGGGAGACTCTACGCCCACTTAAGTGAGATAGTTGGGGCATCATGAAGGCTCTACCATGATGGTGTAATCGATTATGATGAGTCCTCATATTGTTCCGTATGTTTTTATGCACTGTTATGTTCATGATATTCGCTCAAGTGATAATTTGATAAAGTTTCTCTTATGATTATGAAAATGAATGATTTGAAAACCTTGATCCTTACGTATGTCATGATATTTATGATATGAGCATGATGTCCTACTCTTATGATGTTTTATGAGTTTTCATGTATTTTAAATGTCTGTTTTACTTACCTTGAATACTCAGTACAATCCCATACTGACCGCATACTTTCTATGTTGTATCGTTTCATGATATAGGACCCGTCTCTCAAGTTCACCCTCATCTATAGATCATCTCGGAGTTCACCTTCGGCTTATTGGTGAGTCCTCATGCTCCGAGGGTCGTTTGACATACATTTGTGTTATTTATGTTTCAGTACTTGGCCGGGTTAGTTGGGGGTATTGTCCCATCAACCCATCATATGTAGTAGAGGCTTTCGAGACGGTATGTAGCACTCAGCTTGCGTGTACTAATCTCGTGACTTCCTATGTTATGTTACATTATGCTATGTTTTACGTTTCCGCTATGCCTTACTTTCAGTTTTTCACTCAAGGGATGAGGTGGATGTGCCTTGCCATACCATGAGTCGACTTGGGGCCTCGGGTTTCTTGTCCATTATTTTTGATCGAGGTACTATGTTGGTCGTGACACATACCTTGGCACGTCGGCTCTCGGGGTTCCTTTCAAGCTTACACCTGGGCTCCTTCCGAGGTCAATTTACAAACACAACAAACGGCAACATCACTTCACTGAAATTTATAAAAATTAGACAGCATCATGCCACAAAAACACACAAGGAAACAACAACACAATACAACATTCTCCAAGTTTTAACCTCATAAACTCAAAGAAATCATAAATGATTACTTACCCTTTCTTAGAGATGTTATTAGCTAAAAAGTAGGGTATGCTCCTACTCTTTCCTCTGCCTAGAACCAGCTAAAAATGCAGAAACACTACAATCAAACAAGAAGACAACAACAAGCCATGACTTTATTCCAAGGGTCTCTTTCCAAAGCCCAAAGAGACAAGAAGTGAAGTTTCTTACTTGAGATATATTTTCACCAAGTGATAGGGCTTTTTTTTTTTTAATTACTGGATATGTTTGAAAAGAAATAAAAGAATTGAAACGGAGGTAGAACCTGACTTTTAACTCAAAATTACTTCATATAGGTGGGCTGGGTGATGCCCGCGTGCAGCGCCATGTAACGTGTCCTCGCGCGTGCTGCTACTGCTGTCTCGGCACCCACAGCGGTTACGGCGCTTTCCCTGCCAATAGTGTTGTCCTCAAACAGGCATAACATTTACTCTGAACTCCAATTGACGAGCGATTTTTTCATTGTAAACTACACTCAACTATCTTGCATTTGATAGGTTATAGGACTTCTAAATCATTATATATTTGTAGATATGTCCATTTAAAGTTGACCCTTACTTACAAACTTCACATACTCTTTGCTTTTCCCTTTGCACATGTTTCCCTCTCACCTACATTAACACTTGCTTTAACTATTATATGTGATATAAAAATAAAAAATAATCATCAAAAAAAATTTGGGGTGTAACATCCTCCCTCCATTAAAATCATTTGTCACGCCCTTAGAGACATGGAGCCAGCACCTGGTGCCCTACTTAGAGCAAGGACTGCTGGACTACTGAACCAAAAACACTTCTGGTGCCAAGGCGGCTCTAATTTTGGATTTATGAAAACAACGGGCTATATAACGGCTGTAAATATAGCCTCCGGCCGTAAAGCCTATAGCCACACAGCAGGAATAATATAACGGCTACGAACAAGCTGAACATAAGGGAACCTATGCGGGCCGACAAGGCCACCATGATAATAGTTATCACCGAAAAGTATAATCAAGTGCCGAACTGATCTGTGACCGACAAGGTCACCAGCGGCAACTAGACAAGGCCCCACACAGCCATCACATGTAAATTGGAAACATACATACGGCCCCACACTTGGCCCGGTACAACTAACCACAGGGAATATACAATCCGCAAGCCTCTAAGGATAATAAGATGGTCAGGACAGGGACCCGGGCTACCCATACTGTACAAGCAAAAAGGGAAGTAACCTTTAAGTGTCAAGCTCCGGATAATGTTTGAGGCGTCGTACGCTAGCTGGAACTACGATGGATCTGCTCTCATCTGTAGTACATGATAACATGGCGGTCTGCTTTCTATCTATTAATAACTAACACAACATAGCATACAAGAACCTTATCAGCCCCATAAGTCGTAAGGTACTAACCAGCACAATCTATACCCCCACCCGGGTCATACCATCCACTTGTCATTATGAGCATCTGCTAGGCCCGGTAGGTATGCAACTTGGGCTGTGGGCCCCTAACTATAGTTGTATCTGAGTCGGAGGACTCACGAAATCTGAAATCACAAAATATGCACCCGAATTTAAGCACTCGATAGGGGTGTGGTATAGTCTTCGATCGACTTTGCTATGGGGAATACGCATCCCATCTTCGCCCGGTAGCGAAGGCATGCCACTCCATAGAGCAGCGTATCCTCACCTGGCAGGCGAGTCGACACGGCTATTAACCTTGGGGCTGATCAAAGGAAGCTCTAAGGGTGCCCAACACGAACAATCATGTGTCTCCACAGATAGCAATAGGCACATGTAATATATCTTTGGATCGATAGCCAATATATTTATGTTACGGTTTTCTATTCTAAACCTCATATTGAAATGTACTGAATCTTATATAAAAGTATCACTAAGATACGTAATAATATTTCTTGAATATTATCTTGGGACTTACTCTTGTTTTACTGAATTTCATATTGAACACTATATTATATTTCTAACATACTTACTAAATTTCATCTTTTGAACATAATATACAACTTCTGAAACACTCTGCAAAATTCATACTATTTTTTCTATACTAGAACTAATAACTTGCCGAAGGAAATGGCTTTACATACCTCAATGCCGACTTTCTAATTAGCTAAAAGCGCTAGGCTGAGTATTTAGCTATTTCTCCCAAGCGTATTCATATTCACGAAGGAACAGAATTAATTCTACTATTATTTTGGAAAGAAACCACATACTTATGGACATTACCTACTGCCTATTCTTCGACTTATCGAAGAACGGCCCAACTCGCTATTTCTCGGAAGGAAGTCTAGAGGATACTCGCTATCTTGGGAGTATGTTAACACTAGTTTGGAGAAATTCCCTTACCTTGGCTCGGCATGACGGCGATTCGCCGGCCGAATTCCCGTGAAACTAACTCCGCAGGAATGCTCCTTGCAACTTTATATCGCTACCCGAAGTTAATTTGAGTTTAATTTGCATTTGACGGCGTAAGCGGAAGGGGAAATCGATCAAACCCTTCGTTCCTTATGTTTCTATTTGTTTACTGGAAATTATAAGGAAAATGATTTAAAACGAAATTACAGGGAGCCTTATATACTTGGGGCCTTTAAATCACATTTGTCGAATGCGATTTATAAGTCGCATTTGGTTTGCGCCGCTCCGACTTGGCGCTTGTCGGTCTCTCCCGGGCCTTTTTCTCCTCACGTGGCATTCTAAAACTCTTAACCAACATGAGAATAGTCCAACTAAGTGTCAAGAACTTACAGGTGTAACATCACCTCCCCCTTAAGAACATTCATCCTCAAATGTTTACTTTCGTTTACAAAATTTTAACCTCTGCAGCACCAAGAAAAATTTGGCGAGTCTTCCTTGTAATATGGACTATCTCAAAAATCTTGAAACGCAAAAAGTCCAATGCGTTACTCTGTATAATACTATAGCATCCATTACATAATAAAATTAAGTCAACATCTCACTCGTACACATGAATATAAAGAAACTCATAAAGCAGCCAATATCAACATACCTCGACTAACTATATGCGAAATAGCGAGGGTATCTTAGTTTCATATCTTCATACGCTTCCCAGTTCATTTCCTCTCGGTTCCTATTATGCCATAATACTTTGACAGAAGAAACATCTTTATTTCTTAATCTGGATCTGTATCGGTGTGCCAGCTCTGGAACTCTTCATAGGCCAACTCCTCGTAACACGAACATCTTGGTAGGACAGTGCGGAGGGATCTCCTATGCAATTTCTCGGCATTGATACATGGAAAACTTGGTAGTTCTAACTCTCGAGTAAGTCTAACTCATATGCCACTTGGCCTATTCTTGACGAATCGTAAGGCCCAGCAAACCTCAGGCTGATCTTGCCTTTCTTGCCAAATCTCATTACGCCCTTTATTGGTGAAACTTTCAAAAACACCCAACCACCCCGTTAAATTCCAAGTTTCTGCACACCGCACGTCGGCATAAGATTTAAGGAGGCTTTGAGAAGTCGATAAACGTTCTACGATAAGCTTTACTTTTTCCCTCTGACTGATAGATTGATATCTAGCCTAATCAATGTAGCGATTCTCCTACCTCAAACCAACCAAGCTGAAGTCTGCACTTTATTATATAATGCCTCATAGAAGCATCCAGACTCAATTGAATGAGTAAGCCCATTATTATAGGCGAACTCAATGAGTGGTAAATGTTCATCCCAGTTACCTCTGAATTCCAACACACATGCTCGTAACATATCCTCGAGCGTTTGAATGGTTCATTCTTCCTACCCATCTATCTGAGGATGAAAAGTTGTGCTCGGGTTAACTTGCGTCCCCAAGCCTCTGTGAAATGATTGCAGTAGCTCTAAAGCTGCCCCTCTATCGGAGATAATGGACACTGGAACACCATACAACCTGACTATTTCTCTGATATTATAACCCGGCATAATCCTCGGCGGAAAAGGTAGCCTTGCGACAGAAAATGAGGCGATTTTGTCGATCATCAGCAATCAGCAAATTAGATCATATCTATGCAGTGCCGGGGGTAATCCCTGCTACAAAATCATATTTACTGCTTCCCATTTCCATGAGGCACAGCTATATCCTAAGTCAATTCACTTTGGTCTCGTGTTCGAACTTTACTGCTTGGCCGGTTGGGACCTTGAGCTCACAGTGCCTTTATCCCCTTCTTCATTCTTGGATACTAGTAGATTTATTTTATATCGTGGTACATTTTTTTCGAACCTTGGTGGAGAGAATAACGGGCATAATGTACCTCGCCCATAATCTACTGGCGAATCCCTGCAACGTATGGAACACAAAGGTGATCTTTATATCGCAATATCCCATCCTTGGTTATGCGAAATGCGTACTCCTTGCTTGAACTTTGTTTCTAGTGAACCAGGGCTAAGGATCTTCCGCTGTTGTTCCTTTACTTCCCGAGGACTAAGAATGAAACTATGGTGTTCTGGATTACCGTTTCGTTATCTCTGTTTCTACCTGCTACCTGACGGCTAAGGCTTGGATAGCGATGCAATTCCTAGGCTAATTCCGCTGCAGTGCATGCGCGTGCCCAGCTCCCCATAGACTTATGGGCTAGGCGCGTACGCCATCACGTTGTCCCTTCACGGGTATTACAGAATATTCACATCATAGTTTTCAATAACTCTAACCCAGCGACACTGCCGCAAGTTTAGTTCTTTCTGGGTGAAGATATATTGTAGGCTCTTCGCAGTGAAAATATCACGTGGGCGCCATACAAGTAATGTCTCCCGTATCTTCAAGGCGTAAATCACTGCTGACCAATTCCAGTTCATGGGTAGCATAGTTCTTTTTCATGTTTCCTCAGTTGTTTTGGAAGCATAAGCAAATACTTTACCATGACCTGCATCAACACACATCCTAACCAAACACCTGAAGCGTCACAATAAACTGCGTAACCTTAAGTACCTTAAGCGGTGCTAACCTTTGGAGATGATGTTAGCATCTTTCCAATTCTAGACGCTGCTCACATGCCTCGGTCCACTGAAATTTTTGCTGCAGCCCTACGTCAGTTTAGTCAGAGGTGCTGCTAAGGTGGAAAATCGCTGGCTACAAACCTCTTGTAGTACCACCTTAACCCCGAGCTGCGTACCTTAATTACATTGGGTAAGGTCATGCTTTTCTTTTGCTTCTATTTTACGGGTATCCACGTATACTAGCATCCAACATGATATGACCCAAAAGGCTACTGAATTATCCAAATTCACATTTCGAGAACTTGGCATATAGCTGACGGTCCCTGAGAATCTGGAGCCTTTGTCGCAAATGATCTGGTGGTGTACGCCTCTGGCGAGAATACACCGGAGATATCGTCAATAAACACTATCACGAACAAGTCCAGGTATGGTCTAAAATACTGTTCATCGGGTCCATACGGCTGGAGCATTCGTCAGCCAAAAGACATGACAAGAAATTCAAAATGGCCGTATACAGTCACGAAGGCGATCTTTGGGCTGCTCACGAACTCGAACACGATGATATCGTTCTTAAGTAAATTTTGGGAGAAATATCTAGCTCCCTGTAACTGATCAAATAGATCATCTATCGAGAAGCGGCTACTTATTCTTGACAGTAAACCCTATTCAGTTGTCGATAGTCTATACATGCGAAGGGAACCATCCTTCTTTCTTACAAGCTGAGAACCGAGCGCACCCCAAGGTGAAGTACTCGGCCTGATAAAGCCCTTGTCTAACAAATCTTTCAACTGCTCCTTTAGTTCTCTGAGTTCAGCAGGAGCCATGCGATAGGGAATTGATATGGGCTGGTTGCCTGGTAATAAATCAATTGAAAATTATTACCCTTTAAGGGGAATACCGGGTAGCTCATGCAGGAATACATCGGGAATTCATTAACCAACTGGAGCAGACTTGAGAGTCTGAGGCTCTACCGAACATCCTGAACTCTGATAATGTGGTAAATGCACCCCTTGGCTATCAACTTTCTCACCCGAAGATAGGAAATAAACCTACCTTTTGGCGTAATTTATCTTGCCCTTCAATCTCGTCTTTTGCCTCCTGGAAAGTGGATCGGGCCCATCTTGGTCGGCCATTCTACATTAGTAGCATGGACACTACTCAATCCATACCCATAACGTCAAAATCAACCATTTCAAACTCTACCAAATCTTACGTGGTTTGGCATTGTAACTCCTCTTTGTACACCCTCGATAAACCCTTCTGGCTATGATAGAGTCACCGACGAGTGTAGATACTGAAAAGGGTTTCCGAGTAATTCTGGTACAATACTGAACTTTCGAGCCACTAATGGGGTAACATAGCACAAGGTAGATCCCGGATCGATTAATACATAAAGCGGGTGAGCAATAGTCATCATACATGTCACAACATTTGGAGATGCCTTAAATCTGTCTCCTACAGTAATGCATAGGTATGTCTTGGGCCCGTGCACAGGCTAGAGGCCCCCGATGCTGCCTCGGCCTCTTACTGCTAAAACTGAAAGTGCAGCGCCTGCTTGGGAGCTGCGGAGCTTGCAGCCTGCGTGCCCTATCTGTCTATCCAGGTCACACGGCCTGGCTGGACAATCTCTCATCCATGACCCTCGTCCACATATATAACACCACAATGAGCCATATGCACCAAGCTCTAGAGTGGCGTCGGTGCAAATAGGGAAAAGTGGTAGTGTATACCTGCACAGTGCCCTCCTCTGCTGAGGTGAATCTCTGGTCGAAAACTTTGGTTGGACTTTGTTGTCCTCGGCGAGTGAATCTACCCCTCTGCTTTGTTGTGATGGAGGCGGGGTCTAGGTGGCCTATCTTACAAGCTGTGGCTGTCATATAGGCCTCAATATACTGCAGGTTCAACCCCATAACAAACCGGTGGACTGCGGATGGCATGGTGTCTACGGGATGGAGCATATCGGGCCAAAGAATCGAAGCTGCCGGGGCGTATTCTCGAGAAACTCATCGCCCCACACTCCGGGTGTAAGCGGGTCCATACGGGCCGGTCGGATCTCTCATGGTAGATAACGGTCCGGGGGAAGGCCTCTGAAAAGTTGGACCCGAGGTCGGAGGGGCAACATCTCTCCTGAGGACTTTCCAGCATCTCTTACCACAACACATAATATCCCATGGCGGAATACCACCAATTCGACCGACTCTATAGATGTGACATGCATTACATGGAAAATCCTCTGCATAGATCCGGGAAGTCCTAGGGTCCTACATTACGTCTGTCCGATAAAGCTGTGGGGGACTGGGTGCGAGAAATCCCCGGACCCTCAAACTACCCGAGCCCACCCAGTGATTACATTGTAGGTGGCATTGGCTAGCAGCGAGAAGCCATCATTGCGCTAACACCAACTCTGCACTCGGCCTCTGGTCAAATGGTGTAGGTATAGGAGCTGTCAAGGTGGTCTCATCGAGTGGCTCTTGATGGGGTGAGCTAGAGAAGGTCGGGACGATGCCTCTATAGCCCTCGAGATCGGGCTGATTCTAAACAGTGAGGCATCCTACCGTGCCCTATCACCGCTCTTGTGTCCAATCTTATGCTGTGATAGGATGTATTTGTCCCGACATTTATCGGTAAAAAAAGTATTATAAGCTTTAGGGACTCAACCCTATCTTTGTCTTGCTCTATGGAACGTTGAATATGAAGAAAGAATAACCATCCCTATCATGCTGCTTGCAGCCTCCTTTGCCTATGGTATGTGGTGCTGCACATCCATAGACAAGACTTTACTTACCGGCACCGGACTCACAGGATACGACCTGCTCTAATAACAAGTTTGTCACGCCCCCTCCTAGGGAGGCATGGTAGCACCGACCCTACTAGGACTGAATTAGCCCAGATCCTGAGCCTAAGCATTTACGGTGCCAGGCTGGCTCTAATTGTAATTTATGAAAACAACGGGCTATATAATGAGCGCAAATATAGCTCGGCCGACAAGGCCTATAACTGCCATAGAAATATAACGGCTACCCCGAACAAGTGAACATAAGGAACCTATGCGGGCCGACAAGGCCACCATGCTAAGTCAGAAAAGTACTTATAATCAAGTGCTAGGCCAGTCTTTGGCCAGACAAAGGTCACCAGCGGGACAAGCGTACGAGGCCCCACACGACCATCACATACAAAGCCCCGGAAACATACATACGGCCCCACACGACGGTACAACTAACCATAGGAATATACAATCTGCAAGCCTCTAAGGATAATAAGATGGTCGGGACGGGGCCCTTCTTATCATTACAAACAAAAAGGGAAGTAAACCTATAGGCTGTCAAGCTCCGGATAGCGGGGAGCTAAAGACTCTGTACGCTAGAAGGAAATACGAGGGATACTGCTCCTCATCTATGAGTACAGATAACATGGAGGAGTCTACTTTCTATCTATTAATAACTAACACAACTTTAGCATACAAGAACCTTACCAGCCCCCATAAGCGGTAAGGTACCAACCAGCCTAATCTATATACCCCTACCCAGGTCATACCATCCACCTAGTAACTATGAGCATCTTGCCGCTCCACAGGTATGCAACTTAGGCTCCTTTGGGCCCTGACTATAGGGTGTATCACAGTGCAGGACTCTGAAATCACAATCTGAGTCTGCACCCCGGGCGTAAAAGCTCGGCGGGGGTGTGTATAGTACTGATCAGCCTGCTATGGGAATGCATCTCACAGCATATGCTGTCGGCCCCGGCGGACGGCATACCATTCCGTAGAGCGATGTATCCTCACCGCAGCGGGCGAGTCAAAACAACTATTAACCACAGGGCGGTCAAGGAAGCTCTAGGGTGCCCAACTCAGAACAATCATGTCTCTACAGATGAGAAATAGGCACATGTAATATATATATACTAGATCGATAATAATATTTATGCTACAGTATTGTTCTAAATCTCATATTAAAATGTCTTTGAATCTTATGCGAAATATCTTTGAATGCAGCAATAATATTTCTTGAATATTCTGGGACTTATACTATTTTTACTTAATTTCATATTTGAACACTGTATTATATTTCTAACATGCTTACTAAATTTCACTCTTGAACATAATATACGACTTCTAAAACACTCACGAATTCATTGCTATTTTTCTATACTAGAACTACTAGCTTGCGGCGGCTTTACATACCTCAACTACCGACTTTCTAATTAACTAGCGTAGCTCGGCTAGTATTCAACTATGCTCCCAAGTTTGTATTCATATTCACGAAATAATAGAATTAATTCTACTATTATTTTGAAAGAAACCACTCTTATGGATATACCTACTTCCTATTCTTCGACTTATCGAAAGAGCGGCGAAAAGCTTCGCTAGTTTCTCGAAAGTCTAGAAGGGAAAAATACTCACTTTAATGTTGGGAGTATATTAACACTAAGTTTAGAAATTCCACCTGTAACAGGCGTGGTGATCTTAGGCATGATTGCATGCCCAGAGTAGTACTTTATTACTTAATTTTGACTTGTTTATCTAATTTATGTACATTATACATGGTTTTTATGTAAATGTGGATTTATACTAACCAAAATGACTAGTTATTATTTTTTCTGTTAGAATGAATTTCGTGAACTAATCTACAAGTTGGTGAAGTGGAGGAATGGACTCGGAAGCAAAACTAGGAAGTCGGCAAGAAAATGCTAAGAGTTGATGCTCCCCGACGAGTGGTGTCACGCCACCATCACTGGAGGACTTCTGCCTAGAGTGGAATTTGGTTGGAATTCCAGTGAAGGTGTGCGATGTGCCTTGTGTCTGAGCCCATGCTCCGCGTTCCCTTGATACGGTGGAGGACTTAGGTTTGCACACACGGATTATAGGGAAGGAGCGCGGTACGTCGCGTGGCGGAAGCTGAGGCTCACGCGATACCCTCCGTGCCACGCTGAAGATAATAATTCGGCTGCCCAAGTTCTAGTGAAGGTCGCGTCAGGGAGTGTGGCACGAAGCTGATACTCCGTGATACCCTCCGTGCCACGTTGCCACTTTGGCCCGGGAAATTTCCCACTTGTATAAATAGCACGCTTAGGTTTTATTTTTAATATATCTAGCATTTCTCAAGCTAGAATGTGGGTATCGAACTAGTTGAAGCTGAGGAAGTTCTTGGGTTAATTTCTTCCTTTTTCTCTTCAATTTCAATTGCTTTTATGAATTCTACTTGTTGAAGATGTTGTCAAATGAGTGGCTAATTCACCTTTGGGGCGGGGTTGAGGTGATTTATAGGTAGTATGTAATTGATGTTAATTTCAGTTTTATCTTCCTCTACAATGGTTGTTCAACTAATTCTTGTTTTACTATTAATGCTTGGCCATTGTTAATGTAAATCCTAGAATTCAATTTTCCAATTTGAACGGAAGATTAATTGGATAGATGTGAATGTAGGATATGTTCTTGTCTTTTGATTGATGAATTAAGAGAAGATTAACATTCGAGAATAGATATATATCTGTAATGTCATATTTGGTCATCTATGGAATTTATTATTGTATTTCTAGAATATGAAGTGTTTGCATCAGAGAACTGTGTAATGTGAGTCTCGTGATTCTTTAATTGGAGAGAAAGAAATACCCAATCCATTTAGTTAATAATTCACGACCAACAATAGAATGGCCCGAAATTCAATCAGTAAATTACATATCTGCATGTTAGCTTGTTCGTGCTATTGTTCAGATTATAATTTACAATATCTTTACTTAAAGTTACATTAACTAATTTCTTAAAAATCACCATTTGTTTTGTTTGTCTGCTTGTATAAAATTGCATTATACTAAACACTTGAAGAAAAATTACTGACATTACGGTCCCTTGTGAGTTCGATGCACGGCGAAATAAAGCCACTTTATTACTTGTACGACCACGTGCACTTGCGTGTAGTTGGGAGTAAACAGTGGCAGTGATTCGCCTGCCGAATTCCATAAAACTAACTCATGGGGGCTGCTCCACCAGCTTTATGCTTAGCTACCGAGTTAATTTAGCAGGATTTGGACTCGTTTGACAGCGTAAACGGAAGAAAATTTAATAAAACCCTTCAGTTCCCTTTGTTTTGTTCGTTTGCTGGAAATTATGAAGGAAAATGATTTAAAACGGTGAGGCCTTATACTTAGGGCCTTTAAGTCGCATTTGTCGAATGCGATTTATAGATCGCATTTGCTTTGCGGCAGCTTCCAACAGCGCTTGTCGGTCTCTCTCCCGGGACCTTTTTCTCACTTTATTATGGCATTCTAAAACTCTTAACCAACATGCGAATAGGCCAACTAAGTGTCAAGATCTTATGGGGTGTAACACATTCGTCCTCAAGTGAGGGTTATACACTCATTAGGCTGTAACTTTAGCCACCAACATCTTTTAACTTTTCCTTGCCTTGCATTATAAACATACATTCCATTTTCACTTAAGCACATCCCTCTTTCTATTGTCGCTTCATATTGAACCGTACTTACTCCATCCATCTATTTGACGTAAGATAGGCATGCTTTGGCCTGCATATAGTGGCCCTTTTCTAACCCTAAGCAAATTTATACACCACCATGGAATTATGATTTACTCCATGCCGATTTCCCATTCATACTTTAATAAATATCACAAAAAGTGAAAATTACAACTTAACCACTTAACATATTGAATCAGTGTGAAACCTGAAGTTGCTCTTTTACCTTTTTACATGACACATCCTTGCCTATCTTGAAACGGGGGATAAAAATTATGATAATCACAAAGGACAAAGTAGAGACTGAATCTAAGGCTGAATGTACATTCTGGGTATCCAAGAACTACAAGGGTCCTTCAAAGTCTTGTCATTTGGTCTTCTTACTGTTCTTTTCTTTGTCGGTACTTGGAGACGGTAAAATCAGGTCGTTCGTCTTTTGAGCAAATACTAACATTCAAGCGTTTCTGTACAGGTAGACATTTCCGCCTCTCGGGCGGATGGGGTCCCAAGCTAATATAATATATTTACTCTATGCCTCATGTTATTCCACTATCTGAAACATATTAGGCAAAAAATTAAAAATTGACACTATATTCGTGAATATACTTGCTTTAGGTAAAAACTTACTAACATAGACCGTTGAAGTTTCCGTGGCAGAGTGTGATCAGTAATCCTTGGATTTGAGCAAGGCACCGGGCACTAGAGCTCTCAAAGTATTTCCCTTGGACCCTGCTATTAATTTTAACAGTGGTTTTGAAATGTCACTACTCGGGTTAACCTTTGAAATGATCTCTCAAAATCTCATTCTGCAGTATTCCACGAGTGCTGGGATAAACAACTCTACCTCCTCCGGCTCTCATAGGAACTAGGACAACCACGGGGTCAAGTCTGCCCGTGGTAGCTCAAACTGAACTGAAGAGAACTGTAACACGGGAGTAAAGCCCACCTTGAGCTTCTAATCTATCTCTCGTATTGAGATGCGGCGGGACCACTTTTCCGGCATCAATGCCAAATAATCTCATAATATCTACCTTATTGTAAGCGAATTCTGAAACATAAGACGATTTAGATTTCAAAATCCTCTTACATATTTATCCTATGGCACAGTCTATTAAAAAAAGTGAAACAACTCTAAATACTTTCTGCCTCCTACTTATAAATTATAATTTTATATACTCATAAGCAAAATTCACTAGACACGGCTGTGGACTCTTTGGGGATACGACTTCGCTCTGATACCAAGTTTGTCACGCTCCAAAATTTAGGACTTGGCGGCTCCATTACTTGACTAACCGGGAAAGCGACCTTATACATACGTAAGCTGTAACACTAAACCTTCCGGGCCACTGTCACAATAAACTGGGGTAAACATCTGGACCCATAAGGTCTCAACTACCACAAATAAATAACTGAAATGCCGATAAGTCCATGACTATGTTAAATAAGCAACGGAAAGTCGACAAGGCGACAAACAGAATGATACTATACATACTAAGTCAGGCCTCATGCGTGTGGGGCTGATGGTCAGGCAGGGGCTCCAACCTGCCCATAACTATAACTCAAAACTCAATTTGAAATAACTAAGCCTTAGCTCCAGGAAGAAAGGAACATGCAACACATCCATGATCTCACGAACCGCTACTACAACTAGAAAATCGACCTCTGCACACTTTGCAACATGAACGCAAGTCCCTAGGGGACGATAGTACGAATGAAATGTACTGACCTTCAAGGCTAAAAGGCGTAAATATATAAGATAACAATGATAAGTGAGCCAGAAATAAGGAGCGAGTAACAGCACGGAATCCACGGGCCGAAACCTTATAATAAGTCAATACTAAAGTGCAAATGCAACCCAGTGTGCATAAGAAAAACTATAAGCTGCTGTCTGGTGACTGACCAACCATAAAAGCCATAAAAAATACCTCGGTCGGTGTATACTACCGGATAAAATAAAATATCTCTAGTCGGTGTATCAAACTAGGGTAAAATAATAATATCTCCCGATATGTGATTGTATTCATTATGGGGATAAAATAAAAATATCTCTAGCCGGTGTACATACCGCGATAAAATAAAAATATTCTCAATCATAATCATAAATGGAGCCGATTGGAGTAATATTGAGTCAATTTAAGTAATATGGCATTGAAGTGACAAATGATAAATTCGTGGCCGGAATAGGCCTCTTCGTATTTATATAGTACAGAGTGAGCAAATATACCATGTAAAATTAGCAAGTGTATATATCACTAATGCTGTCAAGTATATACAAACATGTCAACTCAGTGACTTGATGGACCTTCAGGAGGTTTAGACAACATAAGAACTTTAGTGGGCTTATAAGCAATGTCCTACAAATAATCTTACATATCTCACGTATTGCTTGAGTAGAAGTACATAGATTCTCATTTCTATATAATCCTTTAACATGCGGAAACTACATATATATACTACCCACAGGGTGGTTCTTTTACATGTATCACAACTATATACTCGAATTCTATTATCAAACGTATCATCGATGAGCTCATATAGTTCTTAATTCATTTTGTCTTATTGCCGAAAACATGAAAATTATAACTTGGAACTTTGAGTTATTTGTCATAATGCTTACTTTATATAGAGTGAGAGTTGAACTGAGACATACAACGTGAGATCTCTCTCTCGCGTATAAACTCGTATTTGATGCCAGTGACCTCTAAGAGACTTCCTCATATTTAGTAATTACAAACAGTGATTAGTATCATAATGTGCTTATACTTATTTAGACATTAGGAATATGGTACATGGAGAATCTCTCTCTGAATTTAGAAAATTCAAATAATAACTCAACAAGAGCTAATCATATGGATGTATGACTTGAATATAACTGAAAGAATTCAATTGTATGTTATAAATTGAAAATCATGTACATTAAGACTTCTTCTTATTGGAAAGACTTATAAAGACTTGATTTCTTAGACTTATATGCAACTTCAAATCGTGAGCGAGACATTAGCATTGTCACGCCCCACCTTGGGGGGTATAGGCGCTTTACAGTGCCCCTGTGGGACTGAGCGCTGGGCCTGCGAGCACAGCATATCGGTACTGGCTGGCTCTAACTACGATTCACGGAATCAACGGGCTATATAACGAGTACGTAAATACAACCTTTGACCGGCGGGCCTATAGCCACCTGTACTATAACATCGACTAACCAGAATCACATTCATATAGGAAACCTATGCGGACGACAAGGCTCCATGCTATCTAGTTATCTCTAAATCAATATAACAAATGTTGAACAACTACGTGACCGGCAAGGTCACCACTACTGCTTGGATACACGACCCCACCACGGCCAACATAAACAACAATACTAAACGAAAACATACGCACGGCCCCACCCACGACCCGGCACAACTAACCACAGGGGAGATATATACATGTCTGCAAGCCTCTAAGAATACTGATAAGATGGTGGGCCCCCACCTACCGTACTATACAACAAAAATGATGTGACCTCGGAGCGTATCAAGCTCGGATGACGAGGAGGCGATAACTCTCTGCTTGGCTAGGATCACGAGGGGATGAAACCATAGTCCTGGTGCAGAGGCAAGTAGTGCTTACCCCCAAATGTTCAGTGCCACTGCAAATCACAGTATGCAAAACTGAACCTTTGAATATAAGCAACATAACTAGAAATTCTGAACGGTAGAGTACATACGAAGCATGCGGGTGATGAAATTTGAAATAAACCTGTGTAGAGCAGGTAGGAGCATACCTTTTTGTCGTCATGTGACCTGCTATCTATCAGCTAATAGATATCAAGTATATACATATATATATATATATAACAAACAAGGACCTATATCGGCCCCCATAGCGGAAGGTGCCAACCAGCACACAGTCACCTGTATACCTACCAGGTTCAAACTGTCAAAAATAAATCACTCCACTACGCCTACTAACTACGAGCACGTCTATTGGCCCCCTTGGGTCTGCAGCTCAGTTGCCTTTCCTGACTATAATTGTGTAAGTCAGGAGGACTCCTATATTGTAAATTGAAATGCGCCTTCTTTGTGTTTGTATACATGTCGCCCCACAGGTGCAGCGCTAACAAGGTAGCTATCTGCTATCTTGTCCAGGCTGATATAGGGAATGTTGCATCCATCTAATACTGCAGACGGCATGCCATTCCTTGGAGTAACGTATTCTCACCCTGCGGCGGGTGAGTCGACACGGCTATTAGCTTGGGGGCGGAGAGGGCGGCTCTAAGGGGTGCCCTCATAACACAAACAAGACTCAACAAACAATAATCATGTATAGCAAGCATGTTTGATGCGAAATACTATCGTATTCTGATTTTATTCTAGACTCTGTTCTGTTTTAAAGCGATTCTCATACTGAACTATACTGTATCATAGATATCATCATTTATGCGACAAATGCTTTACTAACTTTCATTAGAATATATATCATAATATTATAAAACATGCTTGCTAGATTCATCTTGGACTCAATTCGACTTACGAATTCTTTCTTCTATAGTTCACGTTATTTGCTATACTGGATTACTAACTTGCCAAAGGGAATTGCTTTACATACCTTCGCTTCGGATTTCCCGACTAACTGGCGTAGCTCGTTAATACTTACGCTATTTCTCAACTACATTCATATATATATGTCAATTAGAATTAAATACGCTAATATTACGGAAGAAAATCTCACTTTCAATATATATATATCCCAAACTTTGCTTATCGAAAAAGGTCGAAAACTCGCTATTTCTCGAAAGTCAGAAGGGAGAAATACTCAACTTTAGGGCTAGGAGTATGTTGACACTAATTTGGAGCAATTCCACCCCTTAGCTCGGTAGCACGATGATTCGCCGGGCAGATTTCACGAAACTAACTCATTAGGAATGCTCCTTCTTGCTTAGCGCATCGGTATCTGGAGTTAATTTGAGTGCAGACCGCGTTTGGCGTAACCGGGCGAATATTATCAAGGAGACCTTCGTCCCCTTCTGTTTCCTCGGCTTCTGCAGAAGAATTATATGAAGTATAACATTTAAACCCATTTAGAGCTTTTATACCCAAACACAGACGGGAGGCCTCAGCCTGACGCCGCCACTGGCCCTCCTCAAGCTGGCACGTTGCCCATCGCGGAGCGGCTCTGCCCCCGGCTCCTTCCACGATGGTTCGGCGAATCTCTTATCGATTTCCTCGAGCCTTTTCCTAGCATGTATGGCATCAAAACTCTTAGCAACATGCGAATGAGCCATCTTCTGTAATAATTTACATTATTGTAACAAGCAAGATTCTCAGGAATATGATCTCTTAGAAACTTCTTAGATTAGCATAACACACTTCAACATAATTTAGGGACGTGAAGACGTAAATTAAGAATCTGAGATTGGAATTTGTTCCAGCTTGGGAACTCATAAGCAACTCTCTAAGTTCTGCCCATAGACAAAAGGGCTTATAAGTGTAATTGTGGACGATCTTTGGATTGACTTACAACATGGTGTGGGAGCTTGCTAGGCTGGCATGTAGCTTATAAGCTTTAGGATTTACCCCTCTGATTACAGTATTAACACCGGAATGGATAACAATAAATCATTTGAAAACATAACAAGAAACTTCAGCACTAACTTAAGTTGCTATCTAAAACATTCAAGGTCTAGTGTTTCAAGTAAAACAACACTTTGCTGTTCACTAACCTTTGCACTTCACTAACTTACTTGGAGGGAATAACTGATGTAAAGACATGATTCAAAAATATTTTCAATGGCCCATTCATTATTGCCCAGCTTGGATTCAATCACGTCAATAGTGCGGAATTTTTGTTAGCTGATGATGATGTATGCCGACAGTGTCACCACACATGTGCAGGATAACTTACGGTGCACTTGTATTCAAGGGATTTCGCCTCGATTTACAACTGCGACAGCATTCTTATAAAATTACTCTTTTCCTTTACATTTGTTGGCACAATATTCTTAGTTAGCTTTGCTACTGAAATTTGCTTTATACTAGGTAAATCATACATACCTGTGTGATTTAAAAACAGCAGAATATTGATCCTTTCAACAGCTTAGTTTCGTGCTAAAAAAGAAAAGGACATATTACATGCATAGCGATAGGCTCTAATTTTTGCAAAACCTTCTTCAAGCTTACACCTTAAGGCTCATTAGACCCAATTTACAAACACAAGAAACGGCATCCTTACCAAGTTTTGGAAAAAGTTGGGCAGCATCAATTCCACAAACACACACAAAGAAACACTTACAGCACATTACTGAAAAAAAAAAATTCTTAAGTTTTAACCTGCCAAACTCAAGGGAAGTACAAAGGGAATTACTTTTCTTTCACGGAAGTCATTATAAGCTTAGTAGGGTGAGGCTCACCACTGACTTTACTTACCACAAGACAGATAAACACGTAAAAAAACTATCAACAGCAGAGACAACAACAAGTATATTTTTCAGGGTCTCTTCCTAAAGCTGAGGCAGTGGGGTTCTTTACCTAGGATATCTCAACTTGCCATGTGATAGGACTCTGAATTACGACCAAATTAATGAGGTGTGACCAGGTAAAATGAGCTTTTAACTCAAAATCCAAAAGCTACATGCAAGAGCGACCTGAGCGATTTTGCACCTTACAGCACTATCATTTGTTGCCCTCCGCACGCGCGCTCTTCCCCTGCCCTGTCTCGCGCCTACGCACCCACGGTTTTCCTTCAGCGAGTGTTATCTTCAAACGAGCAACTTTTTACTCAGGCTCGATTGATGAGCAGTTTTTCTTTGTAAGCTACCACTCAAGGCCTCCCTTGTTTACAGTAGGTTATGAACTTTAAACTAATTCATATATTTGTGAATGCTCAGTTTAAATTTTATTACCCTTATAGTTTACATGTGCTCTTTTTTCACTTTGCACATGTTTCCCTCCTCACCTACGGCCAACATACAACCTAAATTACACCTTATTACAGCTTATATTACTAAATGTCAGTAATCATCAAAAAAATTTGGGGTGTAACATCCACCTCCATAAATCTGTTTATTCCTCAAGTGAGGTTATACCTTGGTAGTTGTAACTTTAGCCATAACATCTTTAACTTTTATGACATATAGAGTACATTCCATTTTCATAAGCACATCCTCTTTCTATTTCCGCTTCATATCGAACTGTACTTACTCAACTCCATCTACTCAACTCCATCTATTTGTCTTACGTAAGTTAGGCATGCTTTAGTACCATATAATTGGTAACTTTTCTAACCCTAAGCAAATTTATACACTACCACGGGAGTTATGATTTACTCCAATGCCGATTTCCCATTCATACTTTTAGGAAATATCACAAAAAAAGTAAAAATTACAACTTAACCACTTAACATATAGAATCAGTGTCAAACCTTAAGTTGCTCTTTTACCTTTTCTTTTACCACGCCTGGCACTGCCTATCTTGGAAACGGGGGCTAAAAGAAACTGTAGTCTAATCTAGGGAAAAAGTAGGGACTGAATATCAAGGAGAAATTGAACGTCTGGTTGTCGGGGTAGCCAAGCACTACGAGGGTCCTTAAGTAGTCTTTTGTCAGTACTTGGGAGACGGTGAATCAGATCATCCGTCTTTTGAGAAAATACTAGCATCCGAGCAGTAGTCATTTCTGTATGGATAGACATTTCCAAACACTCTCAGACTAGATGGGGTCCAAAACCTAATATAATCGATATACTTTATCCCTCGTATTCCGCACCCTATCTAAAACATATTAGGCCAAAGAATAAAACCTTACACTATATTCGTGAATATTTGTTTTAGGTACAAAAACTTACTAACACGAACCCGTTAAAGTTCCTGTGGAAAGTACTAATCCTTAAAAGCTAGGGGATTTAGGCTTAAAACCCACGGGCACTAGAGCTCTCGAAAGTATTTCCACTGGACCCTGCCATTAATTTCAATAGTTGATTTTGAAATGTCACTACTCGGGTTAACCTTTGAAATGATTTCTCAAAATCTCTTCCCTTTTATATTCCTGAACATGCTGGAGGACAAACAACTCAACCTCCTCCTGACTCTACCAGAACTACGACAACATAAGGGGTCGAATCCCTTCCCATGGTAGCTCTGACTGGAACTATAGAACTGTAACACGGGGAGTAAAAAAACTCACCTTGAGCCTCTAATCTATCTCTCATATTGGCAGGAGCGCAACCGGGACCCTCTTCCAGCATCAATGCCAATAAATCTCATAGACATCCACCTTACTGTAGGCGAATTCTGAAACATAGGAACGATTTAGATTTCAAACACCACTTACATCTTTTCTTTATAGCACGATCTATTAATAAACAAAGTGAAACAACTCCTAAATGCCCTGTAGCGTCCTGATTATAAGTATGATGCACAATATACCCATAAGCAAGATTCTATTAGTCACGGCTTGTGGACTCCCTGGGATACGACTTCGCTCTGATACCAAGTTTGTCATGCCCCAAAACTGGGGGAGGGCGCAACTGGCTCCCGATACCTGACTGACCGAGAAGCCAACTATATAGCATCTGTAACTGTAACATCTAGGCCTTCCAGGCCACCTGTCACAATCAGCTTGAGTAAACATTTGGACCCATAAGGTCTCAACTACCATAAATAAATAACTAAAATACCGATAAGTACATGATTATACTAGACCAAGCAACGGAAAGCCGACAAGGCCACAAATTGAATAATACTATACATACTAAGTCAACAAAGCCTTTAATGAGTAAACTGAATTGATGGTCGGAACAGGGTTCCGAACTACCCGTAACTATAACTCAAAACTCAAGCTAAAATATCTAAGCCCTAGCTCTAGGAAGAAAGGAGCATACCAATACTTCCGCTGATCTCACGAATCATTACTACAACTGGCAGTCCCAGCCTTTGCCTGCACCTATGGCACGCACGCAGGTCCCCAGTTGAAGGGACGTCAATACGAATGAAATGTACTGGTATGTAAGGTTGAAAACTGTAAATATATAAGATAACAATGATAATTGAGCCCAAAAATAAGATATAGTAACAACCTGAAATCCTGAAAACTGAAACCTAACAATAAGTCAATACTAAAGTGCAAATGCAACCAAGTAATGCACAAGAAAAACTATAACTGTAATGCCGGCCAGCCAACCATAAAAGCCATAAAAAATGCCTCCAGAAGGTGTACAATACCGGGATAAAATAAAATATCTCAAGCCGGTGTACCATACCAGGGTAAAATAATAATATCTCCAGCCGATGTACCATACCGGGGTAAAATAAAAATATCTCCAGCCGGTGTACATACTGGGGTAAAATAAAAATATTCTCAATCATAATCATAAATTGAGCCAATTGGGCTTATATTAAGTCAATTTAACTAATATGGCATTGAAATGATAACTGATAAATCTGTGGCCGGAATAGGCCTCTTTCGTAACATAAAAATGCAAGTGAGCACATATACCATGTAAAATTATCAAATATGCACATATATCATGTAAAGATGTCAAGTTATATACAAACATGTCAACTCAATGACTCTATGGACCTTCAGGAGGTTTAGACAACATAAGAACTTTACTAGGCTTATAAGCAATATCCTACAAATAATCTTACCAATTTAACATATTGCTTGAGTAGAAGCATATAGATTCTCATTTATATACAATCCTTTAACATCTGGTAACTACATATATATACTGCCCACAAGGTGGTTCCTTTACATGTATCGACAACTATATACTCGAATTCTATTATCAAACTTATCACGTCGATGAGCTCATATAGTTCTAAATTCATTTGTCTTATTTGCAGGAAAACATGGAAATTATAACTTGGAACTAGGATTTATTTGTCATAACTCTTAGCATATCCATAGAGCTGAGAGATGAACTACAGACATACAACATATGAGATTTCTCTATAACGTATAAACTCGTATTCAGTTTACCGAGTGACCTCTAGGAGACTTCCTGGTATTCAAAGTCCTGAGCTCAACTGATTAGTATCATAGCATGTGCTTACACTTACTTAGACATTAGGAACATCGGTACATAGGAGAATCTCTCCTCTAAATTTAGAAAATTCAAATGATAACTCAACAAGAGCTAAATATATGGATGTATGACTTGAATATAACTGAAAGAATTTAACTGTATGTTATAACATGAAAATCATATACATTAATACTTCATACTAGAAAGGCTTATAAAGACTGGAGTTCTTAGACTTATACATAACTTCAAATACTTGACCGAGACATTAGCATGATTCTCGGAATATGATCTCTTGAAAACTTCTTAGATTAGCATAACACACTTCAACATAACTTAGGGACGTGAAGACATAACTTAAGAATCTGAGATTGGGATTTGTTCGGCTTGGGAACTCATAAGAAACTCTCTAAGTGCTGCCTTATAGGCAAAAAAAACTTATAGCCGTAATTCAGATGATGCTGGATTGACTTACGCAACTTGTAATTAACTGAGGATCTTATGAAAGCTACGCATCACTACGTATATCTTACAAGCTTTAGGATTTACCCCTCTAAGATTTGAAAGATAATTTTAACACTAGAATGGATAACTTAACAAAATCGTTTGAAAACATAACAAGAAACTTCTCTTTAACTTGAGTTCCTATCTCAAAAACATTCGATTCTAGTCATTTCATAAGAAGTTAACACTTTACTGGCCATTCATCAACTTAACACATACTGAACAACTTTATTTATAACTCTTTTTACTAAACGTCTTTAGAACAGGGTTAATCTTCCTAGTTGTTTGCCTAACTTGTTCACAATCGTAACCCGTGTCGTCTAATTTAACAACCTTTAGCTCTAATTTCCTTATTCATCTTATTCTTTGCTAAACATGATTCACTCTACAACCATGTCTTTACTCTTGTGTTCACTATTCCATCAATTCTTATACACACTTACCTCTTTATCTAATTGACAACTTTATCTGCTAAACCTCGTCTTGCTTGTATTTTAATGTTGTTCAAAGGTTCTAGAAAGCAATTGTGGGTAGAGAGCATATTACTCACATATTACCTTAAAAGGTATAATATTTACTCTTATCTTCCCTTTTTATAACTTCATAAAGATATTAACAACTTAGCCACGCTTTCCTCATTAACATCTATTGACTTATCTTATTCGTTAAGCAATGCTTACTTAGCTTTAAGGAGGGAAAACATAAAATCTCCTTTTTACCTTAAGCACTTTAAAACATAAACTTATAGGAGGGAATAACCATATTATGAAAACATCATTTCAATAAGCTCGTTTTCCCTCAATCGGCTTAGTGTCATCTTCTTAGCTTAAGTTCGATCACATGTCATCGTCTTAGCATTTCTTACCAATTTTACTAAGTAACCAGATCTTCACATATATTCAATATCACATAAACAATATAATGCAAAAGGATCATCTCATGGTGCCCATGTTAAGGCAGCACCTTGCTCAAATGAGCCAAACAATCCTCGAA
>JACEIK010006179.1:0-95383 GCA_018107945.1 Datura stramonium | reverse complement strand
ATAATCATTTATCAATTTGAAATTCATAATTTTCTTTCTAAATTTTTAATTATATTGTTACACAAACATATCTTTTAAATAATATTTATGTTATTTTTATAAATTTCTTCTTGTTAATACGAGGGACACGCGCGAGGCACGTACGCTAAGACTAGTATCCTCAAAAACCTGAATAGTCTACTTGGACTGACCATCACTTTGTGGGTGAAATATTTTGCTAAGTTTCACCTGTGTTCCCAATTCTATCTACATATACTTTCAAAAATGAGATGTGAACTAAGTACTCCAATTTGAAATGATAGAAAGTAAGATGTGAATTAAGTAACCCATGGGACCAACTATATCCCGAATGTAGATCTTGGCTATTTTTTTTGAATTGTAATTAGTTTGAACCGATATGAAATGGCTAACTCGGTAATTTGTCAACATATTTTTGCAAGTTCTATTGTGATCCTACCACCATGTTCATAACAATCTTCTCTCTTTTCTATTCAGATATATGGTTCATCTAAGTTATACTATATGATATTTAATACTCATACTTCACTTATTGACAGTTCAAATACCGACACACAAGCTCAACTTTGCCCCTCTTCATTTGACATCACCAATAATGTTATTTCAAGTAATGATACATCTTTTCCTCTCTTGGGTGGATAAAATAACTGGAGTTGTAAGCCTATTCCATAAGAAACTTAGTCAAATCACATGTCCGCATTATACAAATGCATCTCTTAATCCTCAAAACACCTTTATCATCTAAAATTATTTCTTTAGCCTTTTCTTGTATCATGCATAATTTCTCATCTTCAAGCTATTGGGCCCTGATTTGCTCCAGCAAAACTGATTGTTCCTCTACATATGCTAGAACTCTTCGAAGTTCTGAAATATCAAGCCTCCTAAAGTTATTGACCAAAGACTAAATGTCCATTTCCAAGGGATGCTCCCCTACTCACAATAATGCTAGGCTACCCATACTTACTGTCTTCCAACTCAAGGCATCATCTTTCATATTTGCCTTTTTCGGGCAATAAAGGATAGTCATTTCATAATCCATTAGCAATTCTAACCACCTTTACTGCCTTGAATTAATGTTTATTTGATTGAATATATACTGAAGACTTTGATGATTAGTGAATATCTCACAATACACACCATAGAGGTTCTCCAGATCTTTAATGCAAAAATCACTATTGCCAACTCCAAATCATAAGTGGAGTAGTTTTTCTTGTGCACCTTCAACTGTCTCGAGGCATAATTTATGACCTTTAATTTTTGCATCAAGACAAAACTAAGGTCAATCCATGAATCATTAAAATACATAATAAACTCCTCTCCCTTTATGAGTAATGTCAAAATAGGAGCTATGGTAAATAAAATCTTGAGATTTTGGAAGCTCGCTTCACCCTAATCCAACAATTTAAAAACCACATTCTTTTGGGTCAACTTAGTCAATAGGTATGCAATAGATGAAAATCCCTACAGAAAACATCTTTAGTAACTTGTCAAGACAACAAAACTCTGAATCTCTATAGGTGAACTGGACCTAGACGAATCTCTAGCTACCTCAATCATCTTAAGATTCAACATGATACACTCCTTGGACACCAAATGTCCAAAAATGCCACAACATTTAGCAAAAACTCATACTTTGTATACAATTACTTATCCTTTTGAGTCTGAAGCACAATCATCAAATGTTGATCATTCTTCTCCTTATTAAGTGTAAATCAAGATGTTGTCGATGAAGTCAATGGTGATTGAATCTAAATCAAATCCATAAAGGTTTTTTGGGGCATTGATCAACCCAAAGGACCCAAAAACTTATTGTGGCTATATATGGAATGCTCATTATCATAATAAGTAATTGATTAGGAGAACTGCTATCTTACTACAGAGTATACTCTTTCTCATATTTTATTATTCATCTTTTATATACTGGGATATAGATATTCTGGATACTCCTTCTATTATGAATCCCCAAAGTCTTTCTACTTCTCCATTGTACAATCAAATTAGAAAAATGAGAAATTAAAAAAATGGACCTTAATTGAATCATGATATAAGTATTAACAGTTGTCTTTAGGATATCCTCTGCCCCAATCCTCAATTGATGATAATTGAATCTCAAGTCAATCGTAGAAAAGACCGATGCGCTCTTGTTTAACTACTATTAGTTAGTACAAATCCTCATAGGTCCATCCTTTTTCTTTACAAAAAGCATAGGAGTGCCCCAAAGAGAAATACTAAATCTAATGAATCCCTTACTCAACAAGTCTTGTAACTGTTACTTAAACTTTGACGACACTATCGGGTATGGAGGAATAGAAATAGATATAGTGCCAAATTGTAAACCGATATTTAAATTAATATATCGATTGGGTGAGACACTCAGAAGATCAGTTTAGAACACCTCCAAAAACTCTCTCTCCACTAGTATTGACGTTAGTATGGAAGTCTTGGCACTAGTATCTCAATTGTAGGATAAATAAGTCAAATACCATTTCTCAACTATTAGCTAGGCCCACAAAGATATCACTTTTTTTGGATAATGACTAATAGAACCTTTTTACTCTCATCTAGGAACTACCAGCATGGCTAAGGTAATGGTCTTAACAAGAAAGTCCAAGATCAAGTGATAAGGAGATAACCAATCTATGCCAGGATAATATTAAAATCCACGATATTAAGAATTACTAGACCTACCTAATTATCATAACCTACTAAAGTAACTACACAAGTCCGATAGACTTGATTCACAATCATAGAGTCATTGATCAGAGTAGAAAACACAAATAGGTAAAGTGAGTGAATCACATAGGGACCGAAGCAAAGGATGTACACACATAAGAGTATGTAGGAATATCGCAGCTGGTTGATGGAAAATCAGAATAGCACCTATAACAATTGTATATGAAGCCTCTAAATCTGGTTTTCCAAGAAAAGCATAATATTGTGCATGACCACTCTGTGTACCACGCTTACCTAACTATGTTGCTTCTCTAGGTGTAGGAATTTGAGAACTCCAACGAGAACCATTCCTCAATCTAGGGCAATTCCTCATGTAATGACTTGGGTCACTACACTCAAAACATCCTCAGTGTGTCATTGTCTATACCTAGAAAAATTGAAATAATTTGATTACCATGTATAATCTAAAGGTCTAGGAGATGAACCATGGGAATCTTATCCTAGACCATATGTGCAGCGTCTAGACTAACCATTCTTAGATGCCTATAATATTGAATGAACGGGTTTTCTGGACTGATGGTGATGACCTCTTTCATTATAATCTCTACCTCCAAATGAGGAGCAACGTAGTTGCCGAAACTGTAGGGCCTCTTGCCCCTCTACTCCCTAAATTCCTGATATACTCAACCTCCTCGGATGAATCCATCACTTTCTAAAAGGAGGCTCTCATGGCTTCCACCTAAATTGTCATTGTATGAATAAGATATATTAATTCCTTGGTGAATCTTCTCACCCTCTCAGCCTCATCAAGGAGTATGATCAAAGAAGGGCGAGTTAAGGCATGAAACCTCATCTCATACTCAGTCGAGAACATGCCATCCTACCACAACTTCTTAAATTGATCACTTTTTTCCCTCTTACACTAGAAGAGATGAACTTCTCTAGAAATACCCATGTAAATTAAGCCCATGAAATAGGAGATGACCCTACTAGGATTAGCACACTGGCTCTTCCCTTGTCCTACTTGATGAAAGNCTCATAATATAGGTCGTCCAATACTATTTGAAGAGCCCGACCATCTGAAATAATATCTAATCAACTCTGTTGGAGAATGCCAACTCCAAATTATGCAATTTCTCATGGAATCAAACACACCTTATCAAGATAAAATATCCATCAGTGCCCTTTTTTATTTAATTTTAATTAAACTATATGCAGGTTTTAAAGTTGAAATAATGTTAAATAAAAATATGTAAAATAATATATAATAATAATCTGCAATATTTTTTACGTATAGTAAAAATAATGCCCAAAAGCCAAGAAATGACAAAAGAAAAATGCCCACAAGCTAAGAAATGACTTGAACAATACTACCAACAATATGAGACTTGTTTGTGAAGCTTCTATGATAATACAAATTAACTCATAACACAATTTGAAACTAATAAGGAATAAAAAATGGCTTAATGGAGCCTCATGAACAACAACGTGGTTTCACCATAAAAAAGCAATAAGTACTCCTAGTGTGCAAGATTATCTTGTACCTGCTCTTTTATGTTACCCAACATACAATAAAAAATAGTAACATTATTCCTGAGTATTAGGAACTCAGCGAGTGTCTTGGATCAAGAATTCATTTAAATAAAATAATCATAATAAGTAGTACAGTAAAATAATCTTAATGAAATTAATTTTAATTCAGTAATAGAGTAAATTAGGAAACTCAATAAAGTCAACAATGAAGAATTAATCAATTTCAAGTCATTTTATTAAAAAAATATGTCAGACTATTTAAAGTCAAAAATTGGGTCAAATAACTCACCATCATGCCATTAGAGGGCAAATCAGAAAGTAACACATGCTAGCTCATGGGCAAACCAAATCAATCATGCTAACTCAGGGGCAAAACAAAGATGCTAGAGACATAAATAGTATCCCTTAGCTATAAAATAATGCACTAGAGCTATCAATACAGAGTCTAATCATCCTCTGAACTGACACAACATTACATTATGATCCATAATGCTATTTATCCTCTGGAATAGTACAACTTTCCTGTAACGGCTTGTATGTCATTACGAAGGAAAACTGACTTAGAGCACTCTAAAGGGGATAGAATATGAATGAAGAAGTGTTGTGGAGTGAGCTAGTGAATGTTGGTTGTTTTTAGGGAGCTACTGGTTACAGAGGATCGTTGCAACGGTAGTCTTTCTGCTACAACAAGACCATGGTAATGGTTGGAGTATCGCAGTAATAAAATAGGAAAGTAGCTGCCGGATCCGCGATAGCGGTATCCCAACTGCCATAGCAGGTCCGCTGAAGCGGACGACGGGATTCAGAAAGTGGGTTTAAGTTAGATTTCTGGGGTTATACCCTATTATTTCAAAACTTGGTATTCCAGAAATTGAAGGCGATTTTTCCTCTAAGGTAAGAATCTTGACTTGCTACCAATGCACTTGATAACGTAAACACATGAGAATGAAGGGGAAAGCTTTAATGGTCAATTTCTAACCCAGAAATCCTAAATTGATAGAACTAGGGCTGGATCATATAGAACTAGTGGGGGCTTGATTATGAGTTTAAAGGGGGTAATTCAATTATTGAAATAAGTTTGTTATGATGTTGCCACCAAATCTATGTGGAATTGTGTTGAACTGTTAAGTGTGTCCTTTTATATTGTAATTAAAGTGAATGATGAATTATTCAACTTTCTAGTGAGAAAGGTGATTGTGATCTCCTGAAGGTCATAATAACGAACTCAGTGATGATATAATACTGTGAGAATGATGAGGGATAATAAAAATACCCTAAGATGAGAGGCTCGTGCACGAGGGGAGCATCTAGGCGAGCAATATTGATTGACTGGCTAATGTCCGAGGAGAGTATTTGAATGAGCATATGAGTGGGAACGGGTACCACGCCGATACAGTACATGGATTTCTAAAGTCCCATGCAGATCATGACTGGAAGGGCAGAAATAAGACCCTCTAGCATGTGTGTACATTGATGTTTAATGACAGAGCGTTTATACTGATATGATAGGGGTGTGTTCCCAACACATCACCATTATTCTATTTTATGATGTAGTTGTAAAAATGCTAAAATCTCAGAATGAGTAAGTGCTATGTGGTTGAACTGAATTTGTGAGAAAGTGGTTGTTGATTGAACGTGGAGACATGGAAAAGTCTTGATGTTTGATATAATTAAATGAATACTAGTAATTGAGTTGTGCTACCTTTGTCTTGATTTGCTCTATATCGCATGTAGATATGTAATAGACCGTGCATCGATGTCAATAGAATACATTTATATCTAAATAAATACAATGATGTGTGAATTGTAAAGAGTTGATGAAATGATGAGGTGCAGCTACTGCCTAGGGAAGTACCACTGCAGCAGGACTTAATCCGCTATGGCGAGATCGCGGCAACGGTCAGGTGACCGCTGCAGTGAAGGGCCTAATATAGTAAGCAGGCTGGATGTCACCTGTGTAGAGCTAAAGTTCCGGCTAACATACACCGAAAATCGCGAAAATCGTAAATTCTCATTNGTCACCTGTGTAGAGCTAAAGTTCCTGAAATATGTACTGTATATATATATATATATGTGTGTGTGTGTGTGTGTGTGTGCGCGTGTGTGTGTGTGGTGTTTCTGGATTGGTTTCATGTTGTCGTTGTCATTCTTATATGTTATTATGAAAGATCGGCCAATGATGCCTGCCAGTATTGTATTTTATACTAATTCTACTCCTGCACTTCTCTTTTTAGTGCAGAACCTGATCCTGAAATTTCATCACGACCTTACTTTTAGAGCACAGGCAGAACATTAAAAGGTGAGCAGCGTCGAATGGGTGGTTCTAGTCCTACTTTGAAAATGTCTCTCTTCCAGCCATTTGCAGTTTTATTTATTTAGTTGTAAACAATTCATAGACTTATGTTAGACGTCTAAAGTACAATGACAATCAGATTCTAGGAATAATTATTCGAGATGGTTGTTTCTTTTCCATTTATTTATCCAAGTTTAATTAGATTTTATCGTTTCACTTATTTTTAAGGTAATTATTTTCTTTTGAATGATTAGTTTTGGGAAAATTGTTGAAAATTATTGGTTCGCCCACCAGGGGTAGTATGGGTGTCAATCACGATCATTTGGCCATGATTGGCACCCACAGTAAGCCCCATTGGGCGTACCAACCATTTCCAATTATTACCCCCAAAACCATAAACATTCAAGATGAATGAACATATTTAAAAATAAATGGACGGATCATTGATATAATTAAAGAAACCGAAAATCAACTCCTACAATAATACTCCTAGAACATGATTGCCATTACGCATTAAGACGTCTATCTAACATGGTCTATTATTGAACCAGGACAAAATAAATAAAAAAAACTATAAATGTCTGGACAAGAGACATCTTCGGTGTAAGAGTAGAACTGCACATCTTGCATTGCACACCTTTCCTTTAGTCTGCTGCTGCTCTATAGGCGAGGCCGAGATGAGTTTTCAAGATCAAATTTTGCACTTAGAAAAGAAGTGCAAGAGTAGCGTTAGTACGAAATACAGTACTGGTAGGCTGTAATTATACCAAAACATTATTCATACATAAAGTACTCATTTTAGGAATTAAATCTACTTAGTAGCTAACCGCCCTGCTCACTAGATCAGGCCATTACTATAGTGGTCGCCTGACTGCTGCCACGACCTTGGCAGTAGCTCAACTTAGCTGCACATCCAACATTTCACTAGCTCTTTACAACCTACAAATCATTATAATCATCCACTTATTTCACTGTCATCAATAGATGATGGATACCACGTAACCAAATAAGGTATAGAATGAACAATTCTCAAAGATTGCACGACTCAATCACTAGTTCTCCTTTAAATATTCCATCCATGAAGTCATTGCAGCGCCTCAATAATTTAGATGGCAAACATATGACCACAAGTTCAATTCAATTCTCATAATTTTTATAATACATCAAATAATACAATAAATGGTGACATGCCGGGCACACGCCTCTGTCACATCACCATGAACATTCAGTTATTGAACATCAATGTACACACATGCTAGAGGGTTTTATTTCTGCCCTTTCATTCATACATGCAGGGGACTCTATAAATTCATGTATTGTACCGGTGTGGTACCCGCTCCCACTCATTTTCTCATTCAGATGCTGCCCTCTAACACGATCCACTCGGTCAATCTTGCTCGACTGAATTCTATCCTCGGGCATCATCTCAGGATATTCATATTATCCACATTCATTCTCATAGTAAATTTATTATCATTAAGTCCGTTGTTAGGACTTTAGGAGGTCTTATCTTACCCCTATTAACTTAAAAATATAAATGATTCAAATCATTCTCCACAAGTACAAAAGGACATGATCAGCCATATATATTCAATTCAACATTACACAGGTAAATATATCACCTTAGGATCAGTTAATAGGGAATTCAAAAAGGACAATTAAAACACTTAAGGCCCATATACCAACATACACATTATCTTTTAACATTTATGCATACCATTATAAAAAGTCTAACTCCTTCTAAACCATAACCTACCTTGATTTGGAGGGTTTGAATGTCAACCACTCTGCTGGAGCCTTGTCTTTCCTCAATGTCTCTGAATGTTCAAAGTCTAAAACTAAGAGATTAAACCAATTCAGTAGTCTAATATCAAAACAAGTGTTTTGAGAATTCAAACCCACTCCATCTACCCATTATCACAATCCACTTCATTTTCCATGGCTTAATTCTTTAACATTACTCCCTCAAACCCACTTTAAGGTAACTTTTATAGGTAAAGTCCTAATTTCACCAAGTTCTAGGTCTCAATTTCTACATGAATCACTTGCTACAAGAACTACGCCTTAGGGAATGGTCATTACTCCCTTTTAAACTTAGAAATCAACACCCATTAGTTCCCCATAATTCAGCCCTAGTTCTACCAACCTAGGGTTCTCTTGCTAGCAAAATCACCATTAGGGATCCCCCCTTGATTCGTAGGTGTTAAGGAATCAGGCATAGAAGAAGTAAGTTAAGTTTCTTACCTTGAGAAGGAAAATTGTACTACTCTATGGGAAAATTTCCTCTAGCTCTTAGGAGTTCGTTCTTTGAAAATAATGGGGCATAACCCTTGAAATCTCACTTAAAACCCACTTACTAATTTCTATCATTCGCGGCAGCAGTCACTTTTCCATTGTGGAGGACCTGCTATGGTGGTTAGTTCACCGTTATGGCGAATCCAATGGTTATTCTCCTAGTCTGTTATAGGGGGACTCTGACCGTCATGAAGATCTCGCTGCAGTAGTCCCCCGTAACCAGTAACTCCCAACCTATTCTCAAACCACTCCCTAACGCAGAAGTTTCACTAACACTTCAACCAACACCTTCCTACCCACAACTTAGGCCAGTTAGCGTGTTCCAAAATTATTCCCCTCGTAATGACGTACGATTTGTTATATTAGATACCAATTAAAATACTTTGTATCCCCTAATATCCTACAGAAGCAAGGAAGAAATCATACTAGATTCCACAAATAATTGAGAATATTTATTCTGTTTGTCGGCCTCGATCTCCCAAGTGGCTTCCTCTATGGGACGACTCTTCCGAACCTCTCTATCTACTATCACCACTGGCTCCTCCTCATAGGACAAATTCTCATCTAGCAACACGAGTCCCTTTTAATTATGTAGGTCCCATCTCCATGGTATTTCTCCAATATGGAAACATGAAAGGTGGGATGTATTCCTGACAGTCCTGGAGGTAGTGCTAATTCGTAAGCTGCTTTCCCCATATGTTGGAGAATCTCAAACGGCCCAATGTATCTCGGGTTAAGCTTGCCCCACTTACCAAACTACATTACTCCCTTCGTGGGGGATACCTTGAGCAACACTTTCTCTCCCTCCAGGAACTCCATATCTCTCACTTTTATGTTTGCATATTGTTTCTTCTTGCTTTGAGCAGTTACTAGACGTTTTTGAATTATCTTAACCTTTTCCAAGGACTCTTTAAGAAATCAATGCCCCAAGGTCTCACCTCAAACATGTCAAACCTTTCAATTGGAGACCTGCATTTCAATCCGATTTCATAACTAGTTGGTACGTTCGAATAATAAAAAGAAGTTCTCTTTCTAATCCTATTTAGATTCTGTCGGGTGAATACAATCTCCTACATAGAGCTTCAAATGGCGTCATGCCAATGCTCGAATGATAATTATTATTGTAAGCAAACTCAGCCAAGGGTAAGAATTTATCCCAGTGGCCACCAAAATCTATCACATAGTCTTGGAGCATGTCCTCTAACACCTGAATGGTCCTTTCCAACTATCCATCTGTCTGCGGATGGAAGGTTGTGCTCAAATCCAACCCGGTACCTAATTCTGCCTGCAAAGTCCTCCATAAATGAAAGGTGAACTGACTACCCCTATCTGATACGATTGAGACTGGCACCCATACATCCGAATCACCTCCTTCACATATAGCTTGGCCAGTCTTTCAGCATTGTAAGTTACTTGGACAGGAAAAAAGTGGACAAACTTGGTCAGTCTGTCAACAGTGACCCAAATGGAGTCAAACTTCCCCAATGTCTTTGGCAGACCAATAACGAAGTCCATTTCTATCCTCTCCATTTCCATTCTGAGATGGGCATCCTCTGAAGTTCTCCCCCAGGCTTCTGGTGCTCGTACGTCACCTGCTGACAATTCAAACACTGGGAGACATAGTCAACAATGTCCCTCTTCATCCTGCCCCACCAATAGTGCCGCTTCAAGTCATGGTACATTTTAGCAACCCCAGGATGGATGGAGTACCTTGAGTTGTGAGCTTCTGCCAGGATGATTTTAATTAGCTCAGCAACCTAGGGAACACACACGCGTCCCTTTATCCGCAGGAACCCTTCACTATTTAGAAATGCTTCCTTAGCTTCCCCAAGCAGAACCTTGTCTTGAATCTTCCTCAGCTTTGCATCCTCAAACTGCCTAGATTTTATCTCCTCTAATTGTGATGACTTAGCCTCCATGTTGGCTAGTATCCAACCTGTTTCTGTCAATGAAAGTCTCATCAGGCTGTTCGCCAGTGTCTGGACTTCTCTAGCCATTCTAAGCAAGCTAGGCTACCCATACTCACTACTTTCCGGCTCAAGGCATCGGCCACCACGTTTGCCTTTCTTGGTTGATATAGGATTGCCACATCATAATCCTTAAGCAATTCCATCCATGTCCTCTGTCTCAGATTGAGATCTTTATGGGACAACACATATTGTAGGTTGCGATGGTCTGTGAACACCTCGCAACGAGCCCCCTATAGGTAGTGCCTCCAGATTTTTAGGTCAAACACCACCATTGCCAACTCCAGGTCATGTTGGGGTAATTATTCTCATGCACCTTCAACTGTCTTGAAGCATAATCATGAACTATCGTTCCTGTATTAACAAACACCCAACCCAGACCATGAGGCATCATAATAAACTACAAAATTTGTACCTTCCACCGGTAAAGCCAAGATTTATTCCGTGGTTAGTAGGATTTGAGATTCTAAAAACTCTCTTCACATTCCTCAGATCATTGACACGTCCTTCTGAGTCAACCTTATCAACACGGAGGCAATGAAGGCAAATCTCTTCACAAACCGGCGGTAGTAACTGGCCAGCCCCATGAAACTCCAAATCTCTATCAAAGTAGTAGGCCTAGCCTAGTTTTGGACCGCCTCCACCTTAATCCCCTTCTTGGAGACTACATATCCCAGAAAAAATATCGACTCCATCAAAAATTCACATTCGGTGAACTTAGCGTACAACTATTTTTTCTTCAGAAATCCTAGCACAATCCTCAGATAATTCTCATGTTCCTGTTTAGTCTTAGAGTATACTAAGATATCGTCAATAAACAAAATGAATCTAGATAGGGTTTGAAAATATCATTCATCAAGCTCATGAATGCTGCTGGAGCATTAGTGAGTCTGAAGGATATGACCAGGAACTCATAATGTCCATACCTAGTTCTAAAAGCTGTCTTGGGAATATCCTCAACATGAATATTCGGCTGATGATAGCCCGATCTCAGGTCGATCTTGGAGAGCACCGCTTCTCCCTGTAACTGATCAAATACGTGATCTATTCGAGGGAGCGGGTATTTATTCCATATGATTATCTTATTCAACTGATGGTAATCAATGCACATTCTTATACTACCGTCCTTATTTTTCACAAACATGACTGAGGCACCCCACGGAGAGACACTTGGCCTTATAAACCCCTTATTAAGAAATTCTTGCAACTGTTCGTTGAGCTCTCTCAAATTAGTTGGTGCAATTCTGTATGGATGAATAGAGATAGGTCGAGTCCCTGGCTCTAAATCTATACAGAAATTAATATCACGGTCTGGCGGCATGCCCAGTAGATCCGCGAGGACTACTTCTAAGAATTCACAAATATCGGGACTTACTCTATGAGAGGACCCTCAAAAATAGTATCCCAAGAATGAGCTAGGTATTCTGAACAACCCCGTCTTATCAATTTATAGGCACAAATATAAGAGATGAATTTCTTATAGCAGGGCTAAATTCCCTCTCTACTCCAACCTGGACGACCCTGGGCCCGATATAGTGACGGTCTTAGCATGGCAATCCAGAATGGCATGGTGAGGAGACAACCAGCTCATTCTATGAATTGCATAAAAATCTTCCATGTCTAAAATCACTAAATCTACCAGAGTATCGAAACCCATGAAGTTAACGCTACAATCACGATAGACCCTATCCACAAAATTCCCAATAGGAGTAGACACATGGATAGGAGTATAAAGCACATCACAAGCAAGATAAGAAGATACATAGGAAAAAGTAGAAGCAGGATCAAACAAAGTTGTAGCCACTTTATTAGACACAAAAATCGTACCTGTGATAACAGCGTCAAAACTCTCTGCCTCGAACCTACAGAGAAATGGATAGAAGTAGGTCTGATTACTCGCTTGAGAATTGCTTCTGTTGGGCTATGCAACCCCTATATCGGACTGGTTACCACCCCTTCCGGTCTGAGCACCTCGTCTACTTGTCTAGGTACCACCTCTAATCATTGGTTGATTGCCCTTCCGTAACTGGGGGTGATCCCTGCTGAACGCACTCTCTCCTCTCTCAGCAGGGGACGGAGCTCAAGGAGCTAGGTACAAAGCAATATTCTCACCCTGGCCAAATTTGGGACACCATCTGTAGATATGACCATACTCTCCGCGCTTGTGACACACCTTCTCAATCACTGGTCTTTTAGTCGGAATCAAAGAAATAGGACGAGCCTCAAAGTCTGAGCGAATTATCTAATTACCTCCGACTGTACCAGCTGGTCATGGGGTGGTCCCTGGAAGACACCTAGCTAACACTTGCATGGCTGACTGAGCAGGGCATCCTGAGTAGCCCCGAGGTACCGAAGTCCTAGCAAAAAAGCCACTGTAAAAATCCACCTTCAAGCCTTCTTATTGGTATTCTTTGCGTAACCTTCTTATTTCACCCCTTCCATATTTTCCACATACTCCACTACTTCCTGAAAGTCCTACCTGCAGAGACCATCTGTAAGGCTAACAGCTAGAGACCCATAATCAGTCCTTTAACAAACCACCTAATCCGCTCCTCCTATGTGGGTAGTAAGGACATAGCATACCTGGATAGTGAGTGAAATCGGGCCTTGTATGCTACGTTTGAAGAGCTCCCCTACTTAATAGTGGTGAACTCATCCCGCCTCATATCTCTCAGGGTATGGGGTACGTACTTCTCTAGAAAAGTGGAGTAAAACTGGATCCTGGTCAATGGTGGTGATCCTGCTGGTCTGCACTCCACAAAACCCCTCCATCAGAGATTAGCATCACCCATCAGATGGAAAGTGACAAACTCTACCCCATATTTCTCCACCACTCGTATTTTGTAGAGCCTCTCATGACAATCAATTATAAACTCCTAGGCGTCCTCTCCTTTAGTACCATAGAAGATGGGAGGCTTCATCTTGGTGAACCTCCAGCCGGTGGTGATCCCGCCGGGTCCGCACTCCACAAAACCCCTCCATCAGAGATTAGCATCACCTATCAGATGGAAAGTGACAAACTCTACCCCATATTTCTCCACCACTGTATTTTGTAGAGCCTCATGACAATCAATTATAAACCTTTGAAGCGCCCTCTCCTTTAGTACCATAGAAGATGGGAGGCTTCTCATCTGGTGAACCTCCGTAATAAGTGATGTTCCTCCCCAGTCATTACAAGTCCAACTACCATCCTTGGAAACATCATAGCCTCCAACATATCATTAATACAAGGAGCCACAGTAAATATATTTCGTATCCTCAACTACTACCCCCGCATGCTGGGCGCCGCGCATTACTCAGAGGCCACCTAGAAGGTTAAGAACCCGAGCAGTTCTTTGAGGATGCCGGAGCGCTGCAGCTCTCCCCCAGTAGAAACTCTCCACCTCCACACCCTCTCTTGCACCACCGATGGTACGGAGATATGATGATGTCTCTCGAATAGGAGCAGAGCCTGAGCCCTCCTTCTGGAAGCGGCAGTTCTCCACCTGTGACATCGGCTCCGTCCTTGCCGTAACCGAGGTTGCTCCTACTGGCTCGAGTGCTTCCTCTTTGTTTTCTCCTACACGAGTTCTTACCATCTATCAGAGAAATCAAGAAGAGTTGTTAGATGTTAATTTGCATCACCAAATAACAATTGGAATCAAGTAATCGCACGAAAGGGAAAAAAGAAGGGATTTTTCCTAAAGTTCTCAAGATAAGTTACGGACGCCTTCCTCACTAATCCACAAGACTCTTACTCGCAATGAGATTAATGAACCTAGGGCTCTGATACCAACTTGACATGATCCAAGAAGCCGTGATTGGTACCCACACTTTAACCTCCAACAGGCGAACCAACCATTCCAACTATTATCCCTAAAACCAAAACATTCAGATGAATCAAACACATTTGTAAATAAATGGACGGATCATCGATAGCACTAAAAAATGAAAATGAACTCCTACAATAATACTCCCAGAACCTGATTGTCATTGCACATTAACACATCTATTTAACATGATCTAAGATTGAATCAAGACAGAATAAATAAATAAAACTATAAATGTCTAGATAAAAGACATCTGTGGAGGAGTAGAACTCGCACATCTTGCGTCGCTCACCTTTCTGTGAGTCTGCTGTTACTCTAGAGGTGAGGGTCAGAGATGAGTTTTCGGGATCTAATTTTGTACTTAAAAGAAGTGCAGATAGCATTAGTACGAAATACAAAAGACTGTAGGCATCATCGGTCGGTTTTACATAATAACACACATACATGCAAACAACATGTTATCATCCTGCAACATCATTCATACATAACATTACTTATTTTAGGAATTAAATATACTCAGGAGCTAACCGACCTGCTCACTATCTCAACCTATTGCCGCTAACGATTTGACTCATATTACTTGCCACACAAGGGACAAGTCTCAAGCATAAACAGCCGCCGGGCGTAGCTCAACTTAGCTGCACATCCAACATTTCACCAGCTCTTTACAACCTACAAATCATTATAATCATCCACTTATTTCACAGTCATCAATAGACGATGGATACCACTGCAACCAAATAAGGTATAGAATGAATCATTCTCAAAGATTGCACGACTCAATCACTAGTTCTCCTTTAAATATTCCATCCATGAAGTCATTGCAGCGCCTCAATAATTTATATGGCAAACATATGACCACAAGTTCAGTTCAATTCTCATAATTTTTATAATACATCAAATAATACAATAAATGGTGACATGCCGAGCACACACTGCCACATCGTTCATGAACACTCAAGAATCCGCCAAACATTGACATACATGCCAAAGGGTCTTATTTCTTCTCTTCTAGTCAAGACTTGCAGGGGACTCAAGAAAACTAGGTATTGTACTGGCGTGGTACTCGCTCCCACTCATATGCTCGTCTAGATGCTCCTCGACAAGAGCCACTCAAATAATCTTGCTTGCCCTGATGCTCCTCGGGCAACGAGTCGCTCATCTCAGGATATTTATATTATCCACACTCATTCTCATAGTCAATATATTATTACTATGTATGTTTTTAGGACTTTTTAGGAGGTCTCATCTACCTCAATATTTAAACTTGTAAACGATTCAAATAATTCTCGGTAAGTACAAAAGGACATGAACAACCATACATTCAATTCCACAATACACTGGTAACAACATCATATTAGATCACTCACTAAGGAACAACAAGGAATACAACACTTAAGGTCCGGAGACCAACATACATATTATGGTTCCACATCTATGCATACCATTATGAAAAGTCTAACTCCTTCTAAACCATAACTTACCTTCAATTTGGAGGGTCTGAATGCTAATCACTCTGCTGAGCCTTGTATTTCCTCAATGTTCCGAACGCTCAAAGTCTAAAATAAGAGATTAAACCAATTCAATAGTTTACTAACAAAACAAGGTTTTTGAGAATTCAAAACCCACTCTATTTTACCCATTATCACCATCCACTTCATTTTCATGTGGATAGTTTCAATATTACTCTACAAACCTGGTAAAAAATCGCATAAAAAAAATTCATTTTGCCAAAAGTCCCAGGTCTAATATAATCCATTACATAGTGAATACTTTTTTAACATCACATTTTCTTAAAACTTAAATTAACCCATTAGTTCTGGCACTAGTTTCCTGAAGTTCTATCAAAACTGGTTTTGTGCAAAAATCACTAATAGGTCTCCCCTGTGACATAGGTGTTAAGAACACCATGAGAAAAAGATTTTAGTTTATTATCTTGAGAAGGAAATTGTAACTGCTTAAAGGAACATTTTCTAGCTTTAGGAATGTGCTTGAAAATAATGGGGCATAACCCCAAATCTCACTTAAAACCCACTTACTAATTTCTATCATTCGCAAAGAAATACTTTTCCATTGTAGAGGACTCGCTATGGTGGTTAGGACACCGATACAGCGAATCCAATGGTTATTCTTCCTCCTGGTCCATTATAGAGGGACTTCAATCACATGACGGTCTCACCGCAGCAGTCCCGTAACCAGTAAGTAACTCCCAACCTATTCTCAAACCACTCCCTAACGCGTAAGTTTCACTAACACTTCAACCAACACCCCCATACCCCCACAACTTAGGAAAGTTAGCATGTTCCAATATTATTTCCCCATACGACGTACAGGTCATTATATCAGATACTAATTAAAAATACTGCATCCCCAAATGACCTACGTAAGCAAGGAAGAGATCATACTAGACCTACAACAATTAATCAACCATAACCTCTGCTCACAGATCTAATTTAAAATATTTTTTATGTGTTAAAATAATCCAAGAGATACAATTTAGTCCTAAAATTCATGAAAGAACACTTTGAAATCTAATAGTTATATGCATCCAAAGTGAGGTCATGTGATGCCTTCGTCATCCGTTGTCACTTAAAATTTCCAACTTGATCCAATCTATATATCTCAACTCTCAAAAATATTTAACAAATCATGTTAAAACTCGTATTGACTCCGTATTCACCTGAAGCCCTAAAATTTCAACTCTCATTATTTTCACATACATTTGACATGCGGTGCATATGACATTTACCTAATCAATATCTCTTTCATGTCACACCCTGAAGCCCATACCCTAGACGGGATACAGTACTTGGAGTCACAAGTAACCCAAGTCAACCCATGGTCTATCATAACACTGACATTCTAAGTAAACATCACGGAAGCTTTTTAAAGTAATAATATAAAATATTTATGAAAATAAAGTCAATCATAAGTTTAAAAACAATTGATACGGCTGAAGGTAGTAAACTATGTCTCCAGGTCTAAAAGGCAACTACAACTGATGAGTTGTTGACAAGCCCCCAGCTAACTCAAGTCTAAACAAAATAGAATCTGAAAGAAATAATCCCTTCCTCAAAAGATGAGGATTCACCAATGATGCAACTGGGAAAGTCTAAGCGAGGTTGGCTAAATCTGCCGAGACTGAATCATAGCTTGTATCATGAGATGATACAACATAAAGGTACTACATACTTTGAATGTACTGAGTAAGTGAGAGAAACCATACACAAGGAATAAAATAACTGAAACTGAAAGATGGGCTGCAATGACCAACTAAAAATAAAACGAATAATCAGAATAAAAACTGGTGATGGTCTAAAGACCCCGTCTCATGGTCAATGACATGCCCAGTGTAAACTCGGGAGATACTAATCTGAAATATTGTACTGAATTGATCTGAACTGACTAATCTGAGACTGGAACTAAGCTTACCATTGGGAGAGTATAACCGATATATAACCACTTGAGATAGACGTGGAGTCCGAGGTATACACTCCCATCGGTAGGACCTAATATACCTTGCTAGGTATAAAGGCAATGAAATGGGTGATCATGCCTGGGTCCATGAGGCCAATAAGATAATCTACGGTGGTACATAATTTTGGGAACCTAGGTGTGCCTGTCCTGCCCGTCAATGCTAAGTCCTACTCCCACCGGATAGTCCTTGTAATCGATCGCTAAGTTGATAGCTTGAACTGGGGTCCAAGACTTTAATCGAGCCAGGGATACTATTTGAGAGTATCCTTAAGTCTGTCGGACCGGATTTTGTAATCAAGTTCTAAGTCCTGGCCGAGCCTATCGTAGCTTCGTAACCATCTAAAGAACTAACTATAACTGGGGTTGGGTTCCTAAGGCCGGTTAGAGATGCTTATCCGAAATGTCATAACCTCTAAAGAACCACTAATATCTGATGTTGAATCTAATACTGATAACTGGGAGGCATCACAAACACCTCAAGAATTAACCGTCACAAACTGATTAGCTGATATTTATGAATAATTTGAGTATTCTAACATTCTGATTAAACCAAACCGACATACATTTGATCGAGATTTCAATACATACTAACAATATGGGAATCCTTAACATTGATAGAATCAAACAATTTCCATAATTAATTGATTATGCAAGACTAATTTTTTTCTACATTCAAGAGCTAGGGTTAGAATCTACTTTACGGAACAAGCATCAATACAGTCACAAACTGTGGGAAAATATCTATAAATATTCCACATGAATTAAAATGAAGTCCGACATAATTTCTTCACATTCGAAAGATCGTGGCTAACACCGATAGAGAAGATGGAGAAGAATTTGGAGACACAAGGGAAGAATTATTCCCTTGTTGAATTCCCACATATCTAATAAAGAAATCCAAAGAAATTCCTTCCGAATCCGAGGAGTAGTGACTCTCAGTTCTTCCGAGCTCCCGAGAAAACTTCACGATTGCTTTCGAAGTTCCCGAGTGGGAATGAGGAAGAAGAATCGTTTAATCCCTCTAAATCCTCTTAATTTATACTTAAATGACATATTTTAGGGACTAAAAAGGTTAAAAATTATAAAATATCCCTAGAATAAAACTGAAACCGACCGACAGGGATCCAACGGGTCACTCAATGATCGCCGTTGAGACCACGACTCATTGGGACCAGTGGTTGGTTCTACTTCCTGGGTCCTGGATTCACTAGTTCTAACAAGGGGAGATAATGTGACTCTGTTAGATGAACCAATTGGTCATTGGTTCCTCACATGGTCACCGATTGCAGGTTTTGATCAATTCACTGACCCTCCTTCGAATGGTGACACAAATTGCTGGTTGGGACCACGAGTCATTGTCACCTCCCGTCCTGTCTATTGGAAACACTGAAGGAAATCTTGAGACTTGACACAAAAGACTCATTGTTCCATATAAATCAGTCGTTGTTACCACCCGTTGTCATTAAAACAACATTTCGAAACCCAACCGATGACTCACACCACTAGTCATTGTTTCTGACAACAACTCGTAGGCTGAGTTGTGGGTCCTAGAAAGGGATTCTAAGCTGGGGAAACCATGAATGATAGGACGACTCGTTGTTTCAAACAACGGATCCTTCCTTGTCCCGTGGGTTCTTGACGACGTACGGTGAGCCGACCATGACCGATACAACGAGAGTCAGCTGGATCTGACCACAAACTCGTTGTCTCAGTTGTTCTGAGACAAATTCTTTCGATTTCAAAAATTCTGTGGTGGTCCGAGTCCGGTCTAGGAAAATTTCAAGGTGTTACACTTCACCACTTGTTGATATTTAAACTTGCTCCTTTTTTTGTTAATTTCAATTTTTAATTTTATTTTTATGCACTTAGCACATTAGATATCAACTTTCACACGTGAATATATATTAACTTTTATAGTTCGATTATAACAATAATATTTGATGATTCAATCAAAGCCGAATTGCAAAAATATTACATTATCTCTACTTTTGGGTCATTCATCCTCGAATGTGGATCATAACCTAATATCTTACTAATTCTAAAGATTTATAAGAAGCCTTCAGAATTTCCTTTGAAACTAGAATTATCCGAAAATTTAAATCTCAACTAACAATCAAAGAAACAATAAGATAGTCCTCAAAGGGACTTTCTACAATCAAAATTGTCAGGTTTATGCACATAACAGGTTTTTACACTCTTATCCAATACTTGTAAGAAAATTTCATTATCGAATGTGTTACAGACTTGAAATGGGGAACAAATAAATGTATATCTTTTTCATGTCATCCCCACTTCCCAAGAAATTTCTATATCACCTCTCACACTTTATATTACAATCACTATGCACTCCATAACATCATTATTCACTTGGTTAGTAGATACAATACGAGTTAAAATTATTTTGGCGAGGGAGGAGTAATCAATATGTTAGAATGATCCTTAAAGAAAGTTCAAGATCTACATTAGAGCAAAGAACAATTAAAAGCACCAAGAGTGTCATGATAGTCACATGTTCATACATGTGGCCAGTCTGCATGAAAAAGACTCCACTAGACACCACTCCACAAACAATTGTAGGACACTTTTAAACCTAAAACTTTGATACCATATTTATCACACCTAAATCTCGATCCAATAGCATACATCCATGCTACAAAATCACATCAAAATTACTCTTATAAAGAAACAATATTCCATTAATTCCCTTTTTATTTTTAAATTAAATCAATTATGCATATTTTAAAGTTGAGACATTATTAATACACTAAACTGTCGATAATAATTTAAAATATTCATTAAGCATGGCATAAAAAATATCCACAAGTCATGCAATGACTTACACAATACTACACATAATGTGATATTTGTCTTTGAAATTTCTAAGATAATGTAAACTAATTCCGGACATAGTTCAACACTAATAAGAAATAATAAATGGCCCAATGGAGTCCCACGAACAAGAATGCCGAATCACCAAACAATCTGAAAGAAGCAAGTTCTCCTAATGCTAAGACACTTCTTGTACATGCTCTTCTCTGCTACCTAATATACCATCAAAAGAATAATGGTATGTCTGGCTATTGGGTTCTCAGTGAATGTCCCGGGGCAAGATTTTATATAATAACTATAGTAAAGCAACATTAATGAGACTATTCAAGACTTTTGATATAATAAATCATGAAACTCAAGAAAGTCAATAATTAGGAATTAATCAATTTCAAGTCATTTTGTACAAAAATCATGCTAGATTGTTCAAGGCTAAAAATTGAGTCAAATAGATCATGAACATACCAATAGAGGATAAATCGCAAGTAAACACATGTCAACTTAGGAAAAAACTAAATTGACCATGCTAGCATCCTCTAGACTAGCAGAACATTATGTTAGGATCCATAATAGATATTATTTTTCTGAAAAAGCACAGCTTGCCTATACAGGTCCAAACACAACCAATCAATCATGAAATAGTAAGCCAAAAATTATAAGTACATAGTACTAGCCAAAATCTTTAAAACTATCATATCATTATGAAAGTGGTTTATAAATCACGTTTAAAAGCTTTAAATCTTATTTCCAATAAATAGCTCATTCATAGAGCAAAACATATTTTCAAATATAAATTCCTTTAAAAATTTAATAATTTAAATATACAATTTGAAGTTTTTAAGTTTTTAATTTTTGAATTCAAATATTTCATCATGTATATATATTAATATAAAAATCAAAATAAAAATGCTCGATGTAAAGCTTGTCTCGCATGCGCATTAAGTCATAATTCAAAAATCTTGTAATTAAAAAGCATGTACAAAAAGAAATATACCTAAAATATGTTAAAACTTAATTTCCAACATTCAACAATAGTTCTGCAAAAGATTAAAATGATAAATATTAAATCTTTGTTCGAATTCTATGGATTTTCACCCTTTTCAAAGAACTGCGTTTCTAAGTCACAATTCATGTTTCTGATTATTTAAGTAAATACCCAATATTTATAGCACATGTAAATAGGATACACAAATATAAACTAATCCAATAAACTTTTAGGTAATCAAAGAACTTACTTCTTTGAAGTTTTTCCAAAAACATCTCTTCAATTGATGTTTGGATAATCAATAATCTGTATCTACTCACTCAAATTTGTACTACTATTCGTAGCTCAAAATACAAAGCTTTAGACCACCAAATCAAATCTTCACTATTACCGTTTAGTAACCATATGTTGTGAATGCTCAGTTAAAAATTTGTACTGATCCAACAGCTAAATTAGCCGAAAATGCTAATAGAAGTTCGTCGGTCTGGATGAAAAGTCCTCGAAAAAATAGTAGAGTTTCTTTGCTCTTTGATGGAGGTATCTTAAATCACTTCTATTTAATGATTTTAAAGATCATTCAATTTCTAAAAATCCAATAGAAATTTATATTATCCATTAGTAGGTGAAAAACCTTTTTGAAGAACAAAACATCATCCTAAATTTGACCTTAAATGATTTTAATCTATTGATTTGAATAATAATTTGGTGTTAATTTAGTATTAATTTAATATAATTGAGTGGAGATTGGTGTAAAAACTCACATTATGTGGTTGGTGGAAGCATCTAGTCGAAAAATACACATACAAGATACTCTTAAGTGTATTTAAGGTGTTACCAAAAATATTTGGGGCTTTAAAATCAAATCCTATGCATCAAAATTACTATTTTACATGTCTCCGAAGAACAATAATAACCTTTGTACCAACTTTTGATTAACCTAAATTTTATATGGTTGAAAATCTATTTTAAAGGAATACAACCTTCATGTTTTGGATTTTCAAATTCCTTATCAATTTCAAGTTATACTCTTTGAAGTCAAATTTCGAGAGCTGCTTATTTATTTTCTTTTTCTCTCCTTTCACTTTGCACTACTTTAGCATAGAATGATCCACCTGCCATTACAAGGGGGAGGGGGGTAAGTCAGAAACACCCTCTCTAGCCTAAGTTATAGGTGTGGAAGATGTTGAGTGAGTGTTAGTGAAAATATTGAAGTTGGAGAATTGTTTGTGTGCAAGAAATGGGAGCTACCGGGTTATAGGGGACCGCTGTAGCAGAAGGCTAACGCTGCAGCTAGAATGTTACCATGGTCGGAGGGCCGCTGTAACGGGACCAGGAAATATATCATCAGATCTACCGTAATGCCGTCTTGGGCGCTATAGAGGATTCACCGCATAAGAAATAAGTGACTGGGCCAGCTGATGATGGAAATTAGTAAGGGGGTTTTAAGTGAGATTTCAGGGGTTCACCCCATTTCAAAACACGATCTATGAGAACTCAAAGCGAATCCCCAAGTGCAGAGTAGTTTTTCCTTCTCTAAGGTAAGAATCTCGCTAATTATCTTTACTTTGACGCCCTAATCCCGTAGAATCGAAAGGGGACCTATAACAGGAAAATCCTAGGTTTAAATATCCTAGAACTATGAGAGTAAGGTAAGTTGGTTAGGTGTTGAAGGTTATTGATTTCTAGATTTGTAAGCATGTAATTAATACTTCCTAGGGTGACTTTGCGATGGTGCTAGTTCATCATTGCTATAATTGTAGACCTAAAGTTCAATGGAAGTGGAAAGTTTGATATTAAAAACTACTTGAAAGAGGGTTTGGGAGTAAGAACTCCATGAACAAGGTTGAAATGCATCATGGTGGGATTAGAGTGGCCAACTTAAATTACAGGTAATGCTTAAAACCGTGAGGATGGGTAAAATGGGGTAGGGGGTGAATTTTCAAACCCTTGTTTCCGAAATGGTCAAAGGGATTCTCCTTTAATATTTTATTCTAGATTTTGAACATTTGAAAGCACTGAGGAATGGCAAGGCTCCAGCAGAGTAATTGTGCCCCATCTTTCAATCGAAGTAGGTTATGGTTAGAGGAGTTAGACTTTGGGTAATAGCTTGTATTATGTGGAATAACTATGTGTGAATTTAGTCTCTAGACATTGCTTTTTGTTATAATCCTTTGTTGAATTATTTTTCTTGGAATAGTTATTGATGTGATGTGGAAATTGGATGCTGAGAGTTATTCTTATTCGTTGTAGTGTTCCGAACGTGATCCCTGAGTTGGGTGAATATTCGAGCTGAAATAGGAAGATGAGGCCTCCCAAGGATCAAATAAACTGACTAAGTGGTAAAACACCTATATGTGTATAATAAAAATGATTAACACGATTATCCTGAGTTGAGTGGTTCGTGCCCGATGGGAGTATCCAGGTGAGCAATGATGGTTGAGTGGCGCATGTCCAAGGAGAGTATCCGATGAGCAAGATGAATCAACAGTGGGCACCATACCGGTATGTACATGAATTTCTAGAAACTCGTCGGTCATGACTTGAAGGGCAAAAATAAGACCTCTGCCATGTGCATACATTGATGTTCAGTATTTAAGAGTTCATAGTAGATGTGGTGGAAGTGCAGGTGCGGCTTTTTACCACTCATTATCATTATTTAATTGAGGTAAAGAAATAAGATCGCTTTAAGAATTGTGTGTTAAAATTGTTGATATGTTTATAATGATCTGATGGTACACGTGAAGTTAAATGAGGACTCATGATAAGTTGTGAAATCTATCATGAATGGTTCATTGTATAACTTTGTGATTGTGATATGTTGAGCATTTATTGACAACTATGAGTAAAATATGAAAAGAGTTGAAAGAATTATAGGCGTGTACTAAGTCAAGCTACTGGTAAAGCAAGACGCACAGTGGAACATATTCTACCGCTAAGTAGACTCGTTTATTGAGAATCACAACGAGGCCAAATTCAAAGAGTTAAATACAACCTCTAGATACATTAAAATCCTAAATTTTATTAATTATTGAAATTGTGTCCTGAGATGATTGCATATTGTTATTTCTGCTTATATGTGTTATTAATTAAGGTCGGCTGATTATGCCTACCAGTATTGTGTTTGTACCGATGTTACCTCACACTTCTTTTGAGTACAGACCTCGATCCCTCTAAGCTACTCTCAACCCTATCTCTAGATTTGTCACATTCATAGAAGGGTGAGTGGTTTAAGATGTGTTGTTTGACTCTGCAGTGTTTTGTCTAGACCTTGGATTTTTTATTGTTTTCTTGAATTACTCTTTTAGATAGTGTTAGGTAGATGTCCTCATGTATAATGACTTTTAGGTTCTCGGGGGATAGTTATTGTTTTCGTTTCAATTGCTACATTTCCGTTAGTCATTTGTATAATGTGATTTGCTCATAATTATTGGCGGATTTGGGTAACTAGATGGTATCTGCGGTTTGCCCACGGAGGGATAGTGTGGCTATCAATCATGGCCACTTAGATCGTGACAAAAACTGGTATCAAAGCCCTATGTTCAAGTGGGATCTCATTGTACGAGGACAAGTCTAGTAAAGTCTTGAGTGCATCGATGCGTAAATGTATGTTACTATCTTCGAGAGTGGCAAGACTTTAAGAAAACTCCCTTCTTTCTTTCCTTTTTATGCTATTACTTGATTTCAATTGGTATCCGGTGATCCAAATTGGTATCCGACAAATTCTTCTTTCTTTTTCTCATAGATTGTGAGAACACGCAGAAAAATCAAGAGAAAACACTTGAGCCAGCAACAACAACCATAGTTTGCAATAGAGGATGGGGAAGAGATGGCAGGTGGAGGCTTGCTACTGTCAGAAGAGGGTCCTACACTTCTGCTCTGATTCAGGAGAGAGATTAGCATCACCAAGCCTCCAAATGGCATTGGAAAGGGTGGCCGGAAGGTAGAGGTTCCGACACGTGAGAGAGGCCGGGCTACCTGGGCATCCTGCTGTCTCACTCAGGTCTTGAATCTTCTGAGCAGTCTCACTGGGGGTAATAGGCAGCTAATGACTCCTGCAAGGCACAAACAAGGATACAACAGACACTATTGTGTCCTTAAGGGCTGCATGATATTTTAGAGGTTGTGATATTTTCGAGGCCAGTAGCTAGACTGGTAATGAATGGAGAGGAGCGCATCCCACCTTCTACGACACTGAGGCAGAGAACGGATTATGAGTTCATCATTGACTTCCATGAGAAGCCCACAAAAATGGGGTAACCGGAGAAGTATGGGTAGAATTTGTCACTTTCTTGCTGATAGGTGATGCTAAGCTCTAGCGGAAGGCTTTCATGAAGTGCAGACAGGTGGGTTCACTATCATTGACCTGCACCTAGTTCTACTCACTTTTTCTGGAGAAGTACATGCCACGACTTAAGAGATTGGAGGAAGGATTAGTTCACCACCATTGAGAAGGAGACCTCTTCGCTTGCAACATATGAGGCCCGATTCCACTTACTGTCCAGGTATGCCCTACAGCTATAGCCCACAGAGGAGGAGAGGGGATTAGGCGATTTTATAAGGGCCTGAATATGGGTCTCCAACCTAGCCTCAAATGGTCTTTGCAGTAAGACCCGCGCAGGTAGTAGAATTTGTAAAAAGTATGGAGGGGGTGAAAAGGATGGTTATATGAGGAATGCCAAGAAGAAGGCTCGAAGGTAGGTACTTACAATGGTTCCTTTGCTAGGACTCTAATTCCCCTAAGGCCAATGAAGGACACTTTTGTTCGCTAGCTATGCAAATGTCAATCGAGGTCTGGAAGGGACACCTCCATGACCATCAGGTCCAATCAGGGATACTTAGATAGTTGCTCAGATCTTGGGGTTCACCGTATTTCCTCTGTGCTGAATCAAAGACCAATGATTGAGAAGGTGTGCCATTAGTGCGAGGAGTATGATCGCATCCACACGATGGTGTTCCAAGTTTCATCGTGGTAGGTAGATTTTTTTGCACCTAGCTCCTCGAGCTTCGGCCCCTACCATGAAGAAGGGAGTGCATTAAACAGGGATCTCCCACAGTTAGGGAAGGGTAATCAGCCAGTGGATAGAAGTTGCACCCAACCAAGTAGAGGAGGTGCTCAAATCAAAACAGGTGTCAATCGCTCCGCGTAGGGGTGCACAACCTCATAGCGGTGTGGGTTTCAAGCAGGTAATCAAACACACTTCTATGCATTTTTAAATGTCAGCTGAGGAGAGGCTTCTAAATGCCGTTATCACAGTAATGCCATTTTTGTATGGACAAAATGGCAAACGTACCTTGTTTGGATCCCGGTTCACTTTTTCCTATGTGACTGCTTATTTTGATGTGGGGTTGAATCTTGTTTGTGATGTACTTGGATATTCCTACCCATGTGTCTACTCCTATTGGGGATTTTCGTGGTGGTGGATAGAGCCTGCCGTGCTTGTTCTCGTGGATTTGATGGGTTGTGACACTCGGGGAGATTTGGTGATCTTAGACATGGTAGATTTTAATGTGATCTTGGAAATAAGCTACATGTCTCCATACTATGCCATTTTGGATTTCCATGCTATGACAATTATCATAGCGTGTCCAGGGTCTTCTAGTTTGGAGTGGAAAAGGAACTATAGCCCTACTCCTAAGAAATTCATCTCTTATATTTATGCTCGAAAATTCAGCATATCTAGCCCACATTCGGAATACCATTTTAGAAGGTCCTTCTATAAAGGAGTCGATCAAGGTGGTTTGTCAATTCTTAGAGGTATTCTGGGTGTATCTACCGGCATGCTTGTCGACCGCGATATTTGACTTCTACATAGATTTAGAGCCGTGGACACGACCTTATTTCTATACTGCTATACAGAGTGGCACCAGCTGATTTGAAAAAACTCAAGGAGCTGTTGCAGGAGCTTCTCAATAAAGGGTTTATCTGGCCGAAAGTGTCTCTCTGCGGGGTGCCCCGATCTTGTTTGTGAAAAATAAAGATTGTTGCATACGAATGTGCATTAATTACTATAAGCTGAATAAGGTAACTATTCAGAATAAATACCCTCTTCCATGAATAGATGACCTGTTTGATCAGTTATAGGGGTAGTAGTGTTCTCAAAGATTGACTTGAGATCGGGCTATCATTAGCTAAAGATTCGTGCTGAGGATATTCCTAAGACAACTTTTCAGACTAGGTATGACATTACGAGTTCCTAGTCATGTCCTTCAAACTAATTAATGCTCCAACAACATTCATGTGCTTGATGAATGGTATCTTCAATGCCTATCTAGATTAATTTGTAATCGTGTTTATTGATGATATCTTGGTATACTCTAAGACTAAGTAAGAGCATAAGAATTATTTGATGATTTTGCTTGGCTTGCTCAAGGAGAAAAAGTTGTACGCCAAGTTCACCAAATGTGAATTTTGGTTGGAGTCGGTGTCTTTTTTAGGGAATGTAGTCTCCAAGAAAGGGATTAATATGGATCCAAGAAAGGTGGAAGCAGTCCAAAACTAGGCTATGCCTACTACAGTAACAAAATATAGAGTTTGTACTGGCCATCTATTACTATCGATTTGTGAAGGGATTCGCAACCATTACTTTAGTGTTGACAAGGCTGACTCAAAAGGATGTGCCTTTCCAATGGCTAGAGGAATGTGAAGAGAGTTTTCAGAAGCTCAAAACCCTGCTAAGCACTGATCACGGGAAATAATATAGGTCCCGTGATACGCCATAGCTTAAATATCGTGTTGTCTAAGCTATTTGATACATTTTCATGTGATTTTATATAAAAGTGAGGATATGTGCTAACCAACATGATTAGCCTTTGTTTTGTAGGTTTTGGATGACTTTTGAGGTGCTAATTCATGAATTGGTTAAGTAGAGGCTTGAATGGAATCAACACGCGAACGTCGGGCAAAGAGGAGTGCTCAAACAAATTTCACCGCGCGTCGGCAAAGTGCCACGGCAGCAAAAGCTGCCCAAGACAGCTCCCATGCGCGTTGGCAACGTGCCACGGCATGAGTGCTCTGCGACCACAAGTGTGTGACGCGCTGCCCAAGCACGTGCCACGTGCCACGCGGCAAACAAGCCGCCAAGGCCGATTCCTGCTGAATTCCAAGGAGTTTTCGCGATGCCTCCGTGTGTCACAGCGGCAGTGCTCCGCGATGCACTCAGACACGGAGCCGTTCCACGACAGGCCAAATTATGCACTGCTTCCATTTACTATAAATAGGACCCTTAGCTCTTATTTTCATTTGGTCACGCATTTTATTCTAAAACCGTAACGGAGAGAAGGGAGAAGTGGGAGAACTCACATAGGTTCATCAAATTCCCTTCTCATCTACCACAATCTCATGTAAGTAGCGTAGTTTAGAAGTAGATTAATAGTAGATTAGGAGTAGATTAACGTAGTTTTACTAACATGAATGGCAAGAACCCTTCCTCTAGGTTGAAGCCATGAATTATGATTGTAATTCTATGATATTGTTTTGAAATTGAGTTATTGATTGTTGTTTCCGTCTTGCATTCTGTTTTGTTGGTTGCTTTTATGATTGATCACCATAAAAGCATATTGTTAGCTTGGGAAATAGCTTGAGAAGGTATTACCTAGGTCGTGACATGAGAATGTGGGGAGCATGAAGTAATCTCGAGAGGTTCCGTGTTTGGATAGAAATATACCTAACACCTTGCTTGGTTGACACACGAGGGTTATGAAAGACCAACTTGGGATGTCACATCACCACTCGAAGAAGTAGGTGTGCGGCTGAGTTGTATTAAATGGTTAGACGCATTTAAAGTCCCTAATCGTTTCCCGTAAAAACCACAACATAATTGATTGCCCGCGACTAGAAAATTAAACTCCTCGCCACAATGATGCAGTGAGGCTAGATTGCCGTGTTTAGAGGCTCGAAAGACCATGAACATGCAATTCCAGTTATGTGAAATAACAATTGTAGTTCCATGCTCGTTCCATTGCAAATCTTATTATCGCATGACTAATTGGTTAAACCATGTTGTTCTACACTTCACAGAATATTTTGTTGACCCAAACTTTCTAGACTTAAATACTTCAACCGAAAATGTCTATAACCAACACTTTAGATATTTAAGATTCACACTATAAATGGATAGTTAGAGGAATGGGTCCAAATTCCTTGCAATTCGATAATCCTAAGCCTAAAGAGCCACTATATTACTTGCACGAATCTTACACTTGCGGGCACGTCAAGTTTTTAGCGCCGTTGCCGGGGACTCGGCGAAGTTTTGATAATTTATCTATTTTTGTGCGATTTTTAAATTTTCCTTAAGTGTTGAGAAAACTTGGTCTTAGTTTGTCTATTTGCAAGTGACAGTTGTCCCGCCGAGTCAAGAAATAGAGAGCTTGTGGGCCAAGTGTTTGAACCTGAACGTCAAATCCATTTGCAAAGGAGAATAGCTCTAGTTAAAAAGCTGAAGAGACTTCAAGAAAAGGTACAACAACAATACCCGCGGACAAGTACAATCAAGATCGGCATTAATGGCAGCTAGACCAGTTCGCGAAGTGGCCATCCACTAGTGATGAATGTGACTCTAGTATCCGTAAAACCGGAGCCTGGAGGAAACTTTAGCTTAAACAAAACATGGTTCAATTGCTACATTCTAGTGGTCAATTCACCGGGAATGGCACATGAGGACCCGCAGCAGCACTACAGAGCTTTCTTTGAGATAAGTGACACGTTTTTCCCACCGGCGTGTCCACAGACTATGTCCGATTGGACCTCTTCCCATTTTCATTGTTGGGAGAGGCGAAAAGTGCTGAAGGCCGAGCCACCGAACTCCATTACTTCATGGGATGACTTGGCCAGAAAGTCTTTATCAGATTTTTCAGGCAAAACTGCAAAGTTGAGAAGTGAGATACTCAGTTTCAAGCAGAAGCCTGATGGGAACTTGTATATGGCTTGGGAAAGATTCAAGTCATTGTTGAGACCTGCCCCCATCATCGCCAATCGAATGCGTGCGGGCCCATACCTTTGTAGAAGTCTAGACCCACATACAAAAATATTACTAGACTTCTGCAGCGGGTGGGCAAGCCTTGGAAAAGACGTATGATGAGCTGTACACTTTGTTGAACAGAATTGCACAAGGAAATTTAGAGTGGTAATATCAATCATCAAGAGGGGCGTGAAGAAGATCAAAGAAGGATGAAGCGTGAGGGTTTGAAATGCCTTGGCAAAGACGCTAGCTTGCTTCAATATCAAATGTTGACTCAGTTCAATAAATTGAGTATGCACCAACACCAGGCCAGGTTAATGCAATTCAGCAATGCTTCTCCGAGTTGGTGTGAAATTTTTGGTAATAATGGGCATAATGCTGAATCTGTGGAGCCAATCCGGAATCGCTCAATTTTGTTGGGAATGCAACGGAATCAGAATTTTGGGAACAACTCCAACAGAAATTGGCAGGGCCACCCGAATTCTTCTTGGGTGGAAATCAAAAGCAGAATTTTATGCAACCTCAACAACATCAGTATCAGCAGAATAGACAGATTGATGGGCATAGTAGAAGCCACAGGAGACACTAAAATTATGGAGACCTAAATCAGTTAGCAGAAAATCAGGCGAGGATGGCAACAGACTTAATGAATCAGCAAGTAGCCACCCGCAATCTTGAAAAGCAAGTGGGTCAAATAGCAGCTGCTCAAATATGAGGCCGCAAGGGGATTACCAAGCGACGCGTATCCTAACCCCGGCGATCAATGCCATCACTTTAGAAGTGGGAAGACAAAGCGAAGATGCAGTGCCTAGAGAGTTGAGAAAAGAGTAGCCGGAGTTGGTAAGACCAAGACCGCCCACCGATATTGGAGTAAATCGTAGTGCCGGGCAACAAAATGCACAACCTTCATTGCAAACAAGTACAACGACCACCACCACCCTTCCTCAGAGACTAAAAAGAGCAAGGAGGAAGAATGTTTCAAAAGTTCTGTGAGACTTTCAAAGAACTTCACATAAATTTGCCCCTATTGATGTCTTGGTAGGAATGCCCAAGTATGCTAAATACTTGAAGGACGTGATGGCGAACAAAGTTAGATTGGTGGATGTCCAGACTGTAGCACTGACTGGAGGAGTGCAGTCACAGGGTGTTGGGCAAAATGCCACAGCTCAAAGACCCCGGGAGTTTTACCCTCCCTATACAAATTGGTAAAGTTGAAGTGCTCCGAGCTTTGTGTGATTTAGGGGCAGCAGTTAACCTAATGCCCTTATCCTTATTCAACACCTTGGGGTTGGGAAGACCGAGACCGGCTGCTGATGTTGCAGCTGGCCGACAAGTCGCGAGTGTCACCTGACGGGATCAGAGGACCTTCTCATCAAAGTAGGTAAATTTATTATACTCGCGATTTTATTGTTTTAGATTTTCAGGTTGATGAATTGTGTACCCTAATCTTGGGACAGCCATTCTTGGCCACCGGAGGAGCGGTGATTGATTTGAGAGAAGGGACCCTGAAAATGAGGGTCGAGGATGCAAGAAGAAATCTTCCGGGTCTACCAATAGCTAAACCCATCTAAGACACTGGGCGAAAACCTTTGTCAAGTTAGTGTGTTGGCAGAGGATAAGTGTGGGGTGGAGGAGTCCACAGGTGCACGGTCAAAGGATATATCAAGTGTCCAGCCCAAGTCTGATAAAGGACTGAAAATGGAAAAGAAGTTGGATAAAGGGAGGAACAGAGGTGGAGGTCAAGCTCGACAAAGAAAAGAAAGGAGATGGTTCTCGAAAGAGAACCTGTAGAGGATGTCCCGAAGGAGTGGTCCACGTCAGCCACGACGTAAAAATGGGGCGCTGCTTGGGAGGCAACCCAAGGGTACCTCAGGTACACTTAGTAATTTTGATTTTTCTGTTTTGATTTTGTTATTTTAATTTGTTTGTTTGTGTTTTTGGTGGAAAGTTAGGCACATGGAGGGGTCTGAAATTTCTGGAGGAGGAAGCTAGGAAGCATAGAAAAGGAAAAGTGTGGGGGTCGACCACCCGCCGTGCAATTTGTGGAAAACATGTTACTAGCTAGCCTTAAAGGCCCGTGAGTATTTCTCACCCTTGAAATGTTAATTTGATGCTACGGGACATAGCATGATTTAAGTGAGTGAGGGAAAATTTCAATGAAATTTCAAAATTTTTTGTGCCTAACAAATTATTGGTGAATGTAATGCTTGTTTGGAAAAATGAGAAAAATCCTTGTGAGTCAAGCATGAATTATCACCCGTTGGTTTTTCTTCTGCTCTTTTCCGGACGTGGGGCCTGAACCAAGAATAAAAGCTTTATTTTTAAATTTTTTTTCTTTTGTCTCGTACATAATAGTTTTATCATAGTGGGAGGGACTTTTTCCGACGATGGATGGATGACGACCGTCTTGAGGAAAATTAATCGATAGATGTCGGGTTTTTGAAACCATAGCTAATTGATGCTTGATGTTCTTGTTATGTGCTAGATATGATTGTGAGATGCAAGTATGTTCAGTATTGAAGCATGCAAATGTATAACTTTGTTGAGACACTTAGGCTCTTGAATTTGACTCAATATAATTGAAGCTTAATTTTGAATTCTTGTGATTAGCTGAGGAAGAGTCTGCTGAATGTGTCTTGAATTGAGCATGCAGTGAGTGTAAGGTTTTGAGTATTCTATGCTATTGTGATTGCTCAGGAACTTGCTCCGGTGTGTGTATGAAGCGAAATGAAGGATGTGAATTGTAGGAGATGATTTAGGCATTTCTTTGAATGAACCCAATTTTTATCCTCGTTTTACCTACCGTGAAAATTAACCCTAGTTAGCCCTGCTGAGCCTTGAGCCTATTCTTTGATAGCTGCAACATAAGCTTAACTGGGCTTTCTTTCATTAACCTTGAATTTGATCCAAAGCTCTTAAGCGCTTGAAGAAGAAAAATCTGAAAGAGTAAAGGAGTGAGGAGAATGAAAAGAAATGAAAAGTAGCAAGTTGTAGAAGTTGAGAAAAGGTCAAAGGTGCACTTGTGTGAAAATGGCTGATTATTGTTAAGGAGTAAGAAAACAAAGTAATGAAAATTATTTATAGAGCTCCCATCGACAAGTCAAAAGTGCCTAAATAAAAGGGGAGACAAAAGAGGAAAAAGAAACCATCAAGGATAAAAAGGTGAAGTAAGGAAGGGAAGTTCGCCAAGTGAGGGCGTGATGTATTAAAAGCGCTTAGGGAAAGATAGTCACTATTACCGCCATAATAGTACCTACCCGCACTGAAGTTACGTTACAACCTTCAAAGTCCTACTTGATCCTACATTCATACATCCTCAAATTAGTGGAGTAAAACACTAAGGGCAAGCTTATGGGTCATGACATGATGCATGTGAATTCTTTGTGAGAGTGAGTGTAAATTCTTTTATATACCCACACATGTTGTGATGTAAAAATTGTTTTTGCGTGTGATTGGGTAATTCTCTTTCCGTGAGGGCACATGTTTAATGAAGGATAAAATTCATGTGGGATTTCTTAATCAGTTGATTTCTGACCATGAGTTTGCTAAGATTGAGAGTCGATTCTTGAGGTTAAGAAGTCTTAACATAGTTGTATTTCATAGCATGTCCTATTTAACTTGTATCTTACGAATCATTATAAAGCCGTAGCTTGAATTATCTTGCTAAATTAGTTATGTGAAATTCTCCATATGCATGAAATGTAAAAGGTTGTTCGAGGACGAACAAGGCTTTAAGTGTGGGGTTGTGATCACGGGAAATGGGTCATAGGTCCCGTGATACGCTTATAGCTTAAATTAGTCGTGTTGTTCAAGCTATTTGATACATTTTCATGTGATTTTTATATAAAAGTGAGGATATGTGCTAACCAACATGATTAGCCTTTGTTTTGTAGGTTTTGGATGACTTTTGAGGTGCTAATTCATGAATTGGTAAGTAAGGCTTGGAGAAGGAATCAACACGCGAACGTCGGCAAAGAGGAGGCCCAAAACAGCCCACCGGCGCGTCGGCAAAGTGCCATGGTAGGCAGGCTGCCCAAGAGCTGCGCCCCATGCGCAAGTGGGCAACGTGCCACGGCATGAGGGCTCCGCGACCACAAGTGTGAGACAGTGCTGCCCAAGCAGCGTGCCACATTGCCATCGTGCGGCAACAAGCTGCCAAGGCCGATTTCCGGTTGAATTCAGTGAAAGCGCGATGCCTCCTGTCACGGAGGCAAGGTTCGCGATACACTCCGTGACACGGAGCCGTCACGTGCCAAATTATGCAGGTTCTCCATTTACTATAAATAGGACCCTTAGCTCTTATTTTCATTTGTCACGATTTTATTCAGAAAAACTTGTATAGAGTGAAGGAGAAGTGGGAGAACTCACCTAGGTTTATCAAATTCCCTTCTCATCTACCAATCTCATGTAAGTATGTAGTTAGAGTAGATTAATAGTAGATTAGGAGTAGATTAACGTAGTTTTACTAACATGAATGGCAAGAACCCTTCCTCTAGGGTTGAAGCCATGAATTAAGTGATTGTAAATTTATGATATTGTTTTGGAATTGAGTTATTGATTGTTGTTTCCGTCTTGCAGTCTTCCCGATTTGTTGGTTGTTTTAATGATTGATCACCATAAAAGCATATTGTTAGCTTGGGAAATAGCTTGAGAAGGCATTACTCAGGTCGACATGAGAATGTGGGGAGCATGAAGTACCCGGGAGAGTGTTCCGTGTTTGGATAGAAATATACCTAACACCTTGCTTGTTGACACGGGGTTATGAAAGACCAACTTGGGATGTCACATCACCACTGGGCAAAGCGAGGTGTGCGTCGGAAGCTGCGTTAAATGGTTAGGACGTACGAAAGTCCCCTAATCGTTTCCCGTAAACCACAACATAATGATTGCCCAGACTAGAAAAATTAAACTCCTCGCTCACAATGATGCAGTGAGGCTAGATTGCCGTGTTAAGAGGCTCGAAAGACCATGAACATGCAATTATAATTATATGAAATAACAATTGGTAGTTCCATGCTCGTTCCATTGCAAATCTTATTATCGCATGACTAATCGGTTTTAACCCTATGTTGCTCCTAAGGCACTTTCTTAGAATATTTTCGTTGACTCAAACTTAGACCTAAATACTCTTCAACCGAAATGTCTATAACCAACACTCCTTAGATATTTAAGATTCACACTATAAATGTATAGTTAAAGGAATGGGTCCAGTCCTTGGTTCGATAATCCGGTTCTTAAAAAGAGCCACTATATTACTTGCACGACCCGTCACTCCCAGGGCACGTCAAGCACAGCACCTATCCTGGACACTACTCGGTGGAAGGTAAGTGATTTTATAGTTTATTGTGATGCCTCATGGTTCGGGTTGGGTGTTGTGTTAATGCAGGAAGGACAGATCATTGCTTATTTTTGAGACAGTTGAAGGTGCAATGAAAAGATTTATCCTACATATGACCTGGAGTTGGCAGCGGTGGTGCTTTCCTTGAAAATTTGGGAGGCATATTACTTGTACAGTGGCTCGTTGTGAGTCAAGCTCACGCATCATTGCAACTTGCGCATATTCTCCCCCAGAAAGATTCGAATCTGAGGCAGAAAATATGGATAGAACTGATTAAGAACTATAATGTTACAATACTATATCATCCAAGAAAGGCAGATGTGGTGTAGATGCCTTAAGTCGAAAAGCAATGAGCGTGGGGCGCTTGGCTTATTTCGAAGAAACTTAGCGGTCGATGGCCGTAGAAGTCTGCACTCGGCCAAAAGTCCGAGAGACTCACATTGCGTAGACATGAGGGATATTAGCTAGTGTGGAGGCTAAGTCATCATTGCTAGAGGAAGTGAAAGCTAGTAGTTTGGAGGATGCAAAACTCGCGTAAGATTCGGGACAAGGTCTTACGAGGGGAAGCTACTGAAGCGCATTAGATGACGAGGATCCTAAGAATGAGTGACGTGTATGTGTTCTCCCGTTGGTGAGCTAATCAAAAACCATCCTTGTTAGGTATTTCAACCCAAGGTACTCTATCCATCCTAGGGTTACTAAATGCATCATGAATCTTAAACGGCATTATTGGTGGGGCAGAATGAAAGAGGGACATTATCTTCCATCAGTGTCACCATGGTATAAACTATCAGTAGGTGAAGTATGAGAATCAGAAGCCCGCTGAGTACTTCAGGGGATTCCTATCCCAGAGTGGAAGTGGGAGAAAATAGCGATAGTTTTCTAAAGACGCTGAAGAAGTTTGATTCAATTTGGGTCATCAAGGATGAGTGACTAATTCTTCCCACTTCTACCATTTCAAGTGACTTACAAAGCCGAGAGACTCGCTAAGTTTTATGTGAAAGAGGTGATACAATTGCATGGCTAACAGTGTCACGCCCCACCTTGGGAGGCATGGCTGGCACCAGGCCCGTCTAGACCCGAATCCACTGAGCTGGATTGAGCTTAAGCACCTCTCGATGTAGGGCTGACTCTCACTCGGGATCAAGAAAACATCGGGCTATATAGTTAGCTGTAAATACAACCCCGACCGATAAGGCCTATAGCCACCAGTGAAAAATAAACAAAGCACCAAGAGACAAAAACATAGGGAGTCCTATGCGGCCGAAAAGGCCACCATGATATCTAGTTATAACTAAAAAGCGAAATCTATGCTAAACCGAGCTATGACCGACAAGGCCACAAATCAATATCTAAACAGGGCCCCACACGGCCAACACACACATAGTCTAAACACACATACAGCCCCAAACGACCGATATCATCTAACCATAGGAAAGTAATGCAATTAAGGGCACAAACCTTACCCGCCCCCATGTTTCTAAGGTACAATCAAGACATAATAACCCACCTGGGCCCCCATTAGCCCAGTGAGTACAATTCCAAATCTATATACCCCTATCCAAGTCATACAGAGTCAACTACCGCCTATAAGCATCCTACCGATCCCGTGTGGGTCCGCAATCAGCCCGGCCAAACTCGCTCGAAGGTGTTCGAGTCCTGGAGGGATTTCGATATCTACACCCTGGCAACTCGCTGGTGGGGTGTATATGGCCAACCACAGCAATATGAGTATCTGGATCCCCATTTCGGCCCCTTGCGGACGGCATGCCGCTCCGTAGAGTGATGTATCCTCGCCCGGCGGGCGGCACACGCCTATTAACCCCGGGTGGTCACGAAAGCTATACAGGTATAATCTAGCCCAAAACAATACAATTTACGAGTTTCAACTGACAAACAACAATTCAACATGATAACATACTCCCGACATGCTTTGCATCGGGATTCATACTGACTACTATGTCAAGAAACCTGCCGAAAGAAAATGCCTTAACATACCTCGTTCGTTGTTTGCCAATTAACTGGTGAGTTCCAATTAGTATTCAATAGCTCTTCCCAACTGAAATCGTGTTACTGGAAATATAGGACTAGTTTTAATAATAAATTCGGCAAAAGGAAAACTTATATATAAATATTAACTATATTCCAACTTAATGTAACTCAGGAGAAACCTCGTTATTTCTCAAAAGTCTAGAAGGGAGAAATTCTTACTTTAAGCCTGGGATGGTGTTGACACTAGTTTGGAGCAATTCCAACAACTTTGCCCAAAGGAGATGACGATTCACCGGGTGAATTTCACGAATTAACTCCGTAGAAATGCTCCTCGCAGCCTTATACTTCGATACCCGGTTAATTTGGATTTGAATGGCATTTAGCGGCGTAATCGGATTAAAATTAAATGCTCTCGTTTGTTCTCACCTCTGGTCGTGATTATATGATTTATGATCTCATTTCTAAGTATGAGACCCTTATATACTTGGAGGCAAATGGTATTTAGGCACGTGGCACGCTACCCAACGCGCTGATTCTACTTCGTGCCACGTTGGCTAACGCGGAGGAGGAGCTCCGTGCCATTTTGCCCTCTGGGCAGCTTGCCCGACTCCCAAAATCCTGACTTGCACTCGTTTGGCCTTTCTCCCGACCCTTTCCTCGTACGTATGGCACTCTAAAATACTTAATCAACATACGAATAGGCCGATTAAACGTTAAAACTTATGGGGTATAACTTTCTCCCCCTAAGAACATTCGTCCTTGAATGTTAACTCCTACTTGCAAGAACTCCAACCTTGCAATTACTTTTACTCTGGAAAAATTTCGGCAGAGTCTCACAATATGGACTACCCAAAATCCCCCCAAAACGCGTAAAAGTCCAATACCGGTGATCTACACAATACTATGGAATTCATTTCACAATAGAATGAAGTCAATTATCTCACATATACATGTATGTAATGCAACTTATGAAACAACAACAACAACATACCTCTAGCTGCACAATCTGACTAAGTTTGAAATACTAAGATATCTGGTTTTCATATCATCTTCACCAAGTCATCTCCTCTCGCTCTTTTTTGCTTCGCCATAACACCTTAATGGAAGCAACATCTATAGTTCTCAGTCTACGAATCTGCTGATCTAATATGGCTACTAGAGCTTCTTCATAAGATAACTCCCCAGTGATTTGGACTTCTTTAACTGGGACAATCCGGGAGGGATTCCTATATACTTCCGCATTGATACGTGAAAACTGGGTGAACGGACTTAATTTTGGGGTAACCAATTCATAGCCACCCGGCCTATCCATCGGCGAATCTAATAAGGCCCAATAAAACTCGGGCTGAGCTTGCCTTCTTACCAATTCTCATCACACCCTTCATCATGAACCTTCAGTAATACCCAGCCACCACATTAAATTCTAGGTTTCTTCGCTACACACGCATAAGATTTGGCATGTTCGAGCTGTCGAAGACGTCTCGATAAGTTTTAATTTCTCTTCTGACTGATGAATACATCTGGCCCAATCAATGTTGATTCTCCTATCTCAAACCAACCAGCTGAGATCTACACCTGCCCATATAACGCTTCATAAGCGCCATCTGAATTGTTGAATGATAACTGTTATTATAGGAAAATTCCATAAGCGGTAGATGTTCATCCCAGCTGCCTCCAAAATCTAACACACGCCCGTAACATATCTCGAGTGTCTAGATGGTACATTCTGCCTCGCCTGGCTCGTCTGAGGATGGAAGGTTGTGCCTGTGTTAACTCGCGCCCCTGTGCCCTCCTTCAGCATTTCCAAACTTAGCTTTAAATTGCGCCCTCTATCGTAGATAATTGACAGCGGAACACCATGCAATCAGACTATTTCTCTGATATACAATCAGCATAATCTTCGGCCGAAAAGGTATCCCTTAATGGCAGAAAGTGAGCTGATTTTGTCAACCTCGTCAACAATTAGCCGTGATAGAATCATATTTACGCCTAGTACGAGGTAACCCTACTAATAAAGTCCATATTTACTACCTCCCATTTCCATAAAGGCACGGCTATATCCGTGTCAGTCCGCCTGGTTTCTAATGTTCAAACTCTTTCACCTGTTGCCACCAGGACATTGAGCTACGAATTCCTCTGCCACTCCCCTTTTTCATTCTCGCCACCGCAAATATTTTTTACGTCATGGTACATTTGTCGAACCTGGATGGAGAGAGTAACGGGCATAGTGTACTTCGCCCATAATTTGCTGGCGAACTCCTGCCACGTCTAGAACGCAAAGGCGATCCCTAATCTCAAAACTCCATTCCTGCTACTTGAAATCTCATCGCTTCCCTCGCCGACCCTATTTTTGAGACGAACCAGGCTAGATCTTCATATTGTCGTTCTTTTCACTTCCACAACCAATTATGACACGCGACATTTGTATTACCGCTCCATTGTCTCCGATCTCCACTATACTAACGCTAAACTCGCTAGCTGATGCAATTCTCGGCTAATTTCTACTGGGTCAGAATATGTCGCTTCCGTTGGATTTGTGGCTAAGGGCATCTGCTACAACATTGGCCCTTCCAGGGTGATAAAATATTCACATCATAATCCTTAACAGCTCCAACCAGCGACGCTGCCGCAAATTCAACTCTTCGGGTAAAAATATACTGCAGCTTTTTTTTGACCAAAGTTGAAAATATCTACATGGACGCCATACGGGTAGTGTCTCCATATTTGCAAGGCATGAATTACCGTGGCTAACTCGTGTCATGGATAGGGTAGTTCTTCTCATACTTCCTCAGCTGCCTGTAAGCATAGGCAATCACCTTACCCATCTGCATCAAAACATATCCTAACCTAACACCCAAGGCCACAATAGACTACATAACTCCTCTATTCCGTCTGGGCATCACTAGCACCGGTGCCGATGTCACCCATCTTCGCCTCGAAAGCTTTGCTCACATGCTCAGTCCAACGGAATTTTGCTGCCTTCTGCGTCAATTTGCTAAAGGTGCTGCTAAAGTGGAAAATCCTTCCACGAACCTTTTTTAATACCCAGCTAACCCTGTGAATCTACGTACCTCGGTCGGAGTGGTAGGTCTAGGACATGTTTTCACTCATCTTCTACGTACCTACCTGTGATACCAAAGATCCGACACAATATGGCCCAAGAAGGTTACTGAATTCATCCAAAATTTCACATTTAGAAAATTTTGCATATAATCGACGATTCTAAGAACTTGGAGCACTTTCCGTAGATGATCTTCGTGATCCGCTCTAAGAGAGAATACACCGTATCATCGATAAATACTATAACAAAAATCAAGTATGGTATGAAAATGTTGTTCATCGGTCCATGAACACTGCTGGGGCGTTCTTCAACCCGAAGAACATGACTAGAAATTCAAAGTGGTCGTATCTCGGTCCTCAAGGAAGTCTTTGGAATATCTCTTTCAATAACTGACCTGATGATATCCTCATCTTAAGTCAATCTTTAAAAATACCTCGCTCTCATAGCTGATCAAACAGGTCGTCTGCTCCTGGGAAGCGGGTACTTATTTTTGATAGTGACTTTTTATTCACTTCCTGTCGATAATCCACACACATGGGTCGAGGGAGTCGTCCTTCCTCACAAAACAAAACGGCCCCATGGTGAGGTACTGCCCGATAAAGCCCTTTGTCTAGCAAATCCTCAATTGTTCCTTTAGTTCTCTAAGTTCAGCAGGCGCCATCCGATATGGAGGAATAGATATAGGCTTGAGTATCCGGTAATAGATCGATTGCAAAATCCATTTCTCTCGAGGAATACTAGGAAGCCTATCCGAAATACGTTGGGAAATTCACTAACCACTCTGGATAGACCGAAGGGTCGAGGCTCTGCCCGAACATCCTAAACTCTAACAATATGATAATGCAACTTTTTGCTAATAATTTTCTCTCCCGAAGATAGGAAATAAAGCTACTTTTTGGCGTGGTTGTACTACTCTTTCCACTCGTGCATCGCCTCCTCGGAAAGTGGAACAGGACAATCTTGGTCCAACATTCGACATTAGCATAGCATGGAGCTAGCTAGTCCATACCCATAATAGTATCTAAATCAACCATTTCTAGTTCTATCAAGTCTGTCGTAGTCTGACGTAATCGGCAACCTCTACCGTACATCTCCCGATAGACCTTTTCTCTGGGCTATAATAGAGTCACTAACGGGTGTAGACACTCGTAAAGGTCGGCAAAGCAATTCTGGAATAATACTAAACTTCCGAGCCACTAACGGTGTAACATAGGCAATAAGTGGGATCCTGGATCTATCAACACATAAGCAGTATGAGAGCAAATGTTCAAGATACCTATCACAACATTCGGTGACGACTTGGAATCTTGTCGCCCGTAGTGTATAAGTAGGTCCCGGGGCCAGCACCCGAACTGAGGCCTCGACATGCTTCGGCCTTTGCCGGCTTAAACTGAGGGCCTGACGCCCTTCCGGGGATGCTAGAGCTCGTGATCCCGCCGCAGACCTATCCTGTCGATCCCGATCACACCCTGAACCCTAGCTGGACAATTCCTCATCCGGTGACCCTCCCGTACACAAATGTAGCATGATGTGGAACTCATACCGCATGCTCCAGAGTGGCGCCGACTGCAAATAGGGCAAAGTAGTATTGTAAACCCACTCTGCTTCACTCCTCTGTTGCTGTGAACCTACTGACGCTAACCTTCGCCGGCTCTGGCTGCCTCGCGACTAGACCCGCCTCCTCTTCGCCGTAAGGCGAGGCGGTCTAGGTGGCCTACCTGATAACCGTGGTCTAGGTCCTCCCCGGGACTCCTCCTGTAATTCACCCGGTCTGTCCCTGCAGTGCTGCTCCTGACTTGTCCTCCTAATCTCCCGTTGTCACTGTCTGATACCCTCAATATTCTGAGAAAGCGTGCACACTCGGCGATATCCATATCCTCTCGCAAAGTAGCCGTGATACAAGTCTCAACATATTGGCTTCCTGGGTTCAGCCCCATAATAAAGCAGTGTACCATAGCTAGCATTGTGTCCACAAAGGTTGGCGCATATCGAGCCAAGGAATCAAACCGCATGGAATATTCCCGAACACTCGATCGACTTCTACTCCAAAGTGTAGGAACTGATCAACCCTGGGCCTCGCGACCTCCCACGGTAGGTAGTGATCCAAGAAAGCCTGAGAAGCTAGGCCAGGTTGGAGGGTAAACATCTCTCCCCGGAGATCCTTCCCAACTCTCATACCACAGCACGGCGATGTCCTGCAGCCGGAATACCGCCAACTCGTGGGTGTAGCATGCATCACCTCAAAAGTCCTCTACATCTCGGTCTAAGAAGTCCCTGGGGTCCCTGTCCGATCCGTCTCTCGTGAATTGCGGGGACTTAGTGCTAGATCTCTCGGACCCTCGAGCTACAGACCCTCCTACAGATTTTGCAACTGTAGGTGGCACTGGCTGGCGCTGAGTAGCCATCATCTGGGCTAGCATAACCACCGCGCTCCTGACCTCCTGGCTCGATGGTACGGGTATAGAAACTAATGGAGGCGGTGCCGGCCACACCGGTCGTCCCAAGCGACTCCTGAAGTGGTGGAGACTGTTGGGGAGGTCTAGATGATACCCTGTATCGTCCTCAGATCGGGCCAATTCTGACCGAGGTTGAGGCACCTTGCTGGTGACCCCCTCTCCTGCCGCGGCATCTATCCTCCTACCTGTCATAGGGTGCGCCGGTCCAACAATCTCTCGCAAACAAAGAGGTAATGAGCTTAGGACCAACCCTATACTATACCTCTCTATAGCACGAGTAAATAAGAAGAAAGAGTAACCATCCTATCATGCCTTAAAACTTCCTGCCTATAGTATGTGGTGCAATAACACATCCATAGACAAGACTACTTAGCACGGCTTGCGTACTCCCCGGATACGACTGCCTGATACCAAGTGTTACACCCCGTAAATTCCCGACCCATAGATGGCCTACTCGCATGTTGGCTAAGACTTTTTGAATGCCATACATGCTAGAAAAGGCCTGGGAAAGACCGGATAAGAAATCCATCGAACCATCGTGCGAAAGCGAGCCGCAGCCCCCTCCGCGATGGAACTGCCACGAGGGAGGGCCTGTGTTGTCTCCGTGTCACTGAGGCCCCGTCCAGCCCAAGTATAAAAGCCTCCAAATTTCAAGGTTTTTAATTAAATTCTCATAATTTCCAGTGAAAAACAGAGAGTAATCAGAGAGAAGGGGGAACGAAGATCTCCTACTAATATTCGTCCGATTACGCCGCCAAACGCGGTCCAAACTCGAATTAATCCTAGATATCGAGGTATTAAGCAGCAAGGAGCATTCCTACGAATTTAGTTTCGTGAAATTCGGTCGGCGAATCATCGTGCTACCGAGCTAAGGTAAGTGGAATTACCCAAATTAGTGTCAATATACTCCTAGCCCTAAAGTGAGTATTTCTCCCTTCTGGAATTTCGAGAAATAGCGAGTTTTCGACCATTTTTCGATAAGCCAAAGTTTGGGCTATATATATTGAAAGTGAGATTTTCTTCTAGAATATCCGCGTATTTAGTTCTAATTGATATATATGAATGTAGTTGGGAGAATAGCAAAAGTACTGACCAAACTACGCCAGTTAGTCGGAACTCGCTGAAGGTATAAAGCTAATTCCTTCGGCAAGTTAGTAATCTAAAGAGCAGAGATAGCGTGATGTATAGAAGAAAGAATCTCAAGTCGAGAATTGAGTCCGGGAGGAGTTTAGCAAGCATGTTTATAATGCTATGATATATATATATTCGTAATGAAAGTTAGCAAAGCAATAGCAGACAGTCAGATAATATTCAGCCATGAGATAGCTACGTACGCGATAATCTCAAGGCGTATAGCGATAGTCGATAATATCGCAGATACAAAGATAGCCCGCATGAGAATCCGCCAAAGCGAAAGAGTTCGAATAAGAAATCAGAATACAGATAGTATTTTCAGATTAAACATGCTTGCTATACGTGATTATTGCTTGTTGAGACTTTGTTTGCTATGAGGGAAACCCTAGAGCGTCCTCGCCGCCCCGGTTAATAGCCGTGTCGACTGCCCGCGCAGGGTGAGTATATGTCACTCCAAGGAGTGGCATGCCGCCCCAGGGACGAAGATGGGATGGAGCATTCTCATATCAAAGCCGATCAGCATAGCAAGATAGCTTACCCTATTGTGCTTGCGCCTGTGGGGCGCGCTGCATTACGTATGCTACGCTTGGCGTATTACACAGAGTCCTCCGGACTCAGACACAGCTATAGTTAGAGGCCATAGCCCGAGCTGGTGGGACCTAAGGCCGGTAGAGGTGCTCATAGTTAGTAGATGAGTGGAGTGGATTTATTTTTGATGGTTTTGACCCGGTAGGGTATATAGATTGTTTGCTGGCTGGCACCTTCCGGCTTATGGGGGTCAGGTATTGGTCCTTCTTTATTATATATATGTATATATATATATATATATATGTTGGTTTATTAGCTAATAGACAAATGATCGCCACGCCAATAGGTATGTTTCTCTTACTCAGCATGCAAAGCTCCTGCTGCATTCTAATACCCGGCATAGCCCGTATATTTCCTACCGATCGAGTTTCTAGTTATGTTGTTTATATTCAGTTATGTTCAGTTTGCTTTGCATACTGCAACCGTGGTACCGAGCCGCCCGTTTGGGGCGTCGCATTACTTTCCTGCAGGTACTCATAGACGAGGAGCCGATCCTCACATCTCCAGCCACCATTGAGTCATCAACTCGTCATCCGGAGCTAGACAAATGGAGGTCTATTTCCTTTCTTTGTTGTATAGTGTACGGGGTAGGCCGGGGCGTTGTCCCGATATCATCTTTTTCTAGTATTCTTAGAGGCTTGCAGATTGTGTATATATATCTCCCCGTGGTTAGCCAGCCGGCCATGTGGGTCGTGCGTATGTTTAGCGGTTTAGTATTGTTGTTTAGGTTGGCCGTGTGGGGACGTATCCAGTTAGTAGTGGTGACCTTGCCGATCACGTAGTTGTTCAGCTTTGGCTATTGATTTAGAGAGATGACTAAACAGCATGATGTCTGCCCGCATAGGTTTCTATATGAGTATGATTCTCGTTAGCCGATGTTACAAGAGCTGTGTGGCTATAGGGCCCGCCGTCTGAGGCTGTATTTACAATGTTATATAGCCCATTGATTCCATGAATCTGAGTTAGAGCCAGCCAGGCACCGCATGTGCTTAGGCTCGCAGTCTAGCAGCTCAGGTCCTAGTAGGGCACTGAAAAAGCGCTCATACTCCCAAGACGGGGGCGTGACAAACTTCGTATCGAGCAGTCGTGTCCTGTGAGTCCGCAAGCCGTGCTAAGTAGAGTCTTATCTATGGATGTGTTGTGCACCACATACTATAGGCAGGAGGCTACAAGGCATATTAGGATGGTTACTTTCTTCATATTCGTGCCATAGAACAGCATAAGATAGGGTGAAGTTCTTAAAACTTATCATATTCTTTGTCTACAGATAAAAATGGCAAACTAGCGACACCCTGCCACGTAGAAGGCTGGATACCGTAAAGGAGAAGGCACTGTTGTGATGCCTCGCCTTCATTCGTAATTAGCCCGATCTCGAGGCGATATAGAGGCATCATCACAGCCTTTCAGCAGTCCCCATCTCATCACCAGGAGCCATTTTCCGGGAACAACACTGCCTCCGATAGCCCCGTACCGGCCACACCATCCGACCAAGAAGTTCGCAGCAGTTGCTATGTTTGCACAAATGATGGCCACTAGTGCGTTTAGTGCCACTTGTAACAGCAGAGCCATCAGGTGGATCTGGCAGTTCGAGGGTCAAGGAATTTTTGGCATTGGGTCCCCCATAGTTCACAGGGTCAGATCAGGCATAGGGACCCCCAGGATTTAGATCGAGGCAGAGAATCTTCCGTGGTCATGCATGTGACACCTACGTAATCAATTGAGATGGCGATTTCGGTTGCGAGATATAGTTGTATTATTGTACGAGAGATGGGAAAGGTCTCGAGGGAGAGATGCCCCTCCGACCTGGTCCAACGTCTTCTCGGAGGCCTTCAAATCGTTATTTTCCACGGAGATTCCGCAGTCCTGATAGATCGGCTCTGCACTTGGAGAAGGGGGCGAGGAGCGTACGAGAATATGCCTTATAGTTTGACTCTTAGCCAGCTATGCTCCAACTTTTGTGGATACTATGCCATCCAGAGTCCACTGTTTATTATGGGTCCGAACCCGTAATACATTGAGGCCGCATGACAAACTCTACCTTACGGGAAGACATGGACATTGCCCGGATGGTGCCTTTGCCCGTGACTATTGAGGGCCTTAGACAGCGGCAACACAGTAGTAGACAGATAAATAAGGAGCAAAGACTCACAGGATAGATCAGATGAGATACGTAGGGAGATTCGTAGAGGACCTGAGCCACTGTCGATAGGCTCCCCTAGACCCCCACCTCCACCACAACAGCAGAGAGGTATATTTATTCGTCGAGGGCAAGCAGAGTCTCGGTGGCGTTCTCGAACGGTGGATTCACCGCCAGAGGAGGGTAGAGCAGAGCGCATACACACCCCCACCCTCGCCCCTATTTGGTGTTTCGACCTCACATCGGAGCTTGTAGATATACCTCAGATGTTACATTTGCGGGCATGAGGGGCACCGGATGAGAGATTGTTCGGCCAGGGGGAAAGGTAGCCAAGATATCCAGACAGGACTGCAAGGCCACAAGCTCCAGCAGCCGGCAGGCGTAGGCCCTCAAGTTCCGGCCGGTAGAGGCGAGGTAGATCAGAGCCTCTAGCCTGGCACAGCTCAAGCCGCATCTATGCAATACTAGGGAGACTGTGACTCGAGGCGTTCCGCATGTGGTAACAGGCGATGACTATTTGCTTATGCCCCGCTTATGTACCGATTGGATCAAAGGTCCACTTTGTCCTATGTTACTCCCATTTGTGGCTCGAAAGTTCAAAGATGCGCCTGCACTGTTACAAAGAAATTCTTTCGCATCTACACTCCGTCTAAGTGACTCCATTATAGCTAGAAGAATTTATCGAGGGTGTACAGTAGAGGTTGTTGATCGTCGTACTACATTAGATCCGGTAGAACTAGAGATGATTGATTTCGATGCCATTATGGGTATGGATTGGTTAGTGTCGTGCTATGCCAATGTAGAATGTTGACCAAGACGGTCCGATTCCACTTTCCAAAGGAGCAGGAGAGTGGAAGGGCAAAAGACAAATTTCACGCCTAAAAGGTAGGTTTATTTCCTACCTTCGTGAGGAAATTGATAGCTAAGGGTTGTATTTACCACCTAGTCAGGTTCAGATGTTCGGTAGAGTCTCCGACACCTGTACCGTTCTTGCTGGTTAATTAATTCCTCGATGTATTTCCGCACGAGCTACCTGCATTCCCCTTAAAGGGAAATAGATTTTGCACGACTTGCTACCAGCACTCAAAATTTATATCAATCCCTTTGTATCGTATGGCTCGCAGTAACTTAGATAATTAAAGGAGCAGTTGAAGGATCTGTTAGATAAGGGCTTTATCAAAGCCGAGTACTTCACTGTGGGGTGCGCGCTCTATTTGTGAGAAAGAAGGGGTGGTTCGCTCCGCATGTGTATAGATTACCGACAACCGAATAAGGTTACAAGCCAAGAATAAGTATCCGCTTCCCAGAATAGATGATTTGTTTGATCAGTTACAAGCTCGATATTTTTCCAAGATTGACTTACGGTCCGTATATTATCAGTTCGAGTTCGTGAAAGAGACATTTTCCCAAAAAGGCCTTCGTGACCCGGGCGGGACACTTTGAATTCCCGGTTATGTCCTTTGGGTTGACGAAGCCCCAACAATATTTATGGACCTGATGAACGAAGACCTCTCGCACTACATACCGGACCTGTTCGTGATAGTATTTATTGATGATATTCTGGTGTATTTTCGCTCGAGGCAGACCAGCGTGCTCATTTACGGACAAAGCGTCTGCATTCCCGTGGACCGCCGCTATATGCTAAGTTCTCCAAATGTGAATTCGATGAACTCAGTGAGCCTTCTTGGGGAATATTGTGTTGATGCCGGGTATACAAAAAGGACACGCAGAAAATAGAAGCAGCCGTGCCTAGACTCACTAATGCAACCGAAGTCCGCAGTCAAGGCGGGATATTACAAGATTTGTTGAAGATTCTCCACTATAGCGCACCTCTGACTAAGCTGACGCAGCAAGCAGTTTCTCAAAGTGGGCTGTAGGTATGTGACAAGAGCTTCCAAGAATTGAAGGACAAGGATAATCCGCTCCAATATTAGCATTACCGGAAGGTACAGAAGGTTATTCAAGGTGGTCAGATGCATCGTGTATTGGGTTGTGTGTTTATGCAGCACGGTAAGGTGATTGCGTATGCTTCCGCATTACCGAGGAAACACGAAAAGAATTACCCTACCCAGACCCGAGTTAGCCGCAAAGGGATCCATGCCTTAAAGATGGAGACATTACTTGTATGGCGTCCATGTGGATATTTCTTACCGAATCATAAGAGCTCTACAAAGATATCACGTAGGGAGTTGAATTTGCGACACAGCTACCGGTTGAGTTATTGGAAAGATTGGCGACCTGGATATTTTGTATCATCCGGGAAGAGCCAATGTAGTGGCAGATGCTCAGCCGTAACTCAATGGGAAGTTTGGCGTATTTGAAGCCCAGCAAGAAGAGTTGGTCAAAGAGATACATCACTAGCCGCCTAGCCGCTCGTAGCGTAAATGGAGGCACCAGAGCGGAAATCTCGTAACACTGTGTCGTCATTAGTTGTGGAGGCAAAAGAACGGCAATATGAAGTTCCTGACCTGGTCCAGCTTTTTAGAAGGAATTCAGCAGGGAAAAGCGCCAGATTTTCGATAACCGAGGATGAAGTGCTGCCGCTGGCGAAGGGCCGCCTCCGTATTCCGCGTATGTCCTGTGGCTCGCCAGCAACATTATGAGTGAGGTACATTACTCGCCATTCTATCCACCCAGGCGTGACGAAATTGTACCACGATATCAAGGAAAAATCTCCGGTGGCCAAGTATGAAAGAAATAGCTGAATTTGTAGCCCGATTTCCAAACCGCCAACAGTAAAAGTGGAACACCGTAAACCTGGATTAACTCAGACATAGCTGTGCCTCTCTGGAAATGGGAAGCAGTGAACATGGACTTTGTAGAAGGATTACCCCGCACTGCATAAACATGATTCCATGGTAATAAAGGATGATTGACGAAATCAGCCCACTTCCCCGCCAAGGAAAGCTACTTTCTCGCCGAAGATTATGCCGAACTGTATAACATAGAAATAGTTAGATTACACGGTGTTCCAGTATCTATTATCTCTAATAGAGGAGCACAATTTACATCTAGATTTTGGCAGTCATTTCGTAGGGTCTCTGGGACTGTAGATTAATTTGAGCATAGCATTCCACCCTCGTATAAATGGACAAAGCCGAACGCACTATTTAGACACTCGAGGATATGCTACGGATGTGTGTGCTAAACTATGGAGGTAGCTGGGACGAGCATTTGCCGCTAATTGAGTTTTCTTATAATAATAGCTAATACCAGCTATCCGCATGGCGCCTTGAGACATTGTATGATGAAAATGTAGATCGCCGCTGGCTGGTTTGAAGTGAGAGTCAAGCAATTGGGCTAGATATTATTCAACAGTTAGAGGAGAAGGTAAAGCTTATCAGAGAATGCCTAATGACTGCACAAGAGCCGCGAAATCATATGCCGATGTATGCCAGACCTCGGAATTTGATGTGAATGACTGGGTATTTTTGAAAGTATCTCCAATGAAAGGGGTGATGAGATTCGGTAAGAAAGGTAAGCTCAGTCCGAGGTTCGTTGGGCTTATCAAATTCGTCGTCAAGAATAGGCCAAGTGGCAATGAGTTGAACTTGCCTCCGTAATTAGGAATCCGTTCATCTAGTCTTTCACGATCTATGCTAAGGAAATGCATCGGAGACCCATCCATAGCAGCTTCCAGTCCAGGATGTCCAGGTTACGAAAGAGTTGGCCTATGAAGAGGTTCCAGTAGCTATCTTAGACAGACAGATTCGTAGATTGGAGAACTAAAATATTGCTTCCGTCAAGGTACTAAGTGGCATAAAAGGAACCGAGAGGAGATGACTTGGGAGGCAGAGGAAGATATGAAAATCAGATATCCCCACTTATTCCAAGCCTAGTCAGTCAAGAGGTATGTTAGTTTTGTTATTTTATGTAGTGCTCTTTATAGTATATGTATAAATGAGGTAGTCGACTTTATCTTTTATGAGATGAATGCTATAGTATTGTGTGGAGCACCAGCATTGGACTTTTCTACATTTCAGGTTTTTAGATAGTCCATATTACAGGGAGGAATCTGCCAAAATTTTTCTAGAAATAAGTTGAGTAAGTTGGAGATTCCTATAGTTAGAAGTTTACATTCGAGGATGAATGTTCTTAAGGGGGTAGGAATGTTACACCCCGTAAATTCTCGACACATAGATGGCCTACTCACATGTTGGTTAAGACTTTTTGAATGCCCTACATGCTAGGAAAAGGCCCGGGGAAAGACCGGATAAGAATTATCAACCATCGCGGAAGGAGCGGCGTGAGCCCTCGCTGATGGCAATGTCTCCACGGAGGGAGGGCCTCCGTGTTGGCCTCGTGACACGGAGGCCCTGTCCGTGCCCAAGTATAAAAGCCTTCCAAACTTCGGTTTTTAATAAAATTCTCATAATTTCCAGTGAAAAACAGAGAGTAATCAAAGAGAAGGGGGAACGAAGATCTCCTACTAATATTCATCCGATTACGCCGCCAAACGCTGTCCAAACTCGTATTAATCTCAGATACCGAGGTAGTTAGCAGCAGAGAGCATTTCTACGTAGTTAATTTCGTAAAATTCGGCCGGCGAATCACGTGCTACCGAGCTAAGGTAAGTGGAATTGCTCCAAATTAGTGTCAATATACTCCTAGCCCTAAAGTTGAGTATTTCTCCCTTCCTCGACTTTCGAGAAATAGCGAAGCGATCGTTTTTCGATAAGCCAAATTGGGCTATATATATATATTGAAAGTGAGATTTTCTTCTTAGAATATCCGCGTATTTAGTTCTAATTGATATATATATGAATGTAGTTGGGAGAAATAGCAAAAGTACTGACCAATTACGCCGCTAGTCGGGAACTCCAAGCGAAGGTATGTAAAGCTAATTTTCCGGCAAGTTAGTAATCCAAGACAAAGAGATAGCGCATGTATAGAAGAAAGAATTCAGAAGTCGAGAATTGAGTCCAAAGAGGAGTTTAGCAAGCGTGTTTTGAATTTAGCAAGCATGCTTATAATGTTATATATATAATTCGTAATAAAAGTTAGCAAAGCAATATCGATGCTAGATAATATTCTACAGCTTATGTATAGTCGACGTCAGATAATATCTCAAGCATAAGACAAATAGACAGTCAGATAATATCTCAAGCATGTGATAGCCAGATGGGGCCAGATAATATCTCTGTATAGCGCATAGTTCAAGATGAGAATCCGCCTTAAAGCGTAAAAGAGTTCAGAATAATAAATCGAATACGATAGTATTTTCGTATTAAACATGCTTGCTATACGTGATTATTGCTTGCTGAGACTTGTTTGTGCTATGAGGAAACCCTGGGAGCTCCTAGGTTAATAGTTGTGCCGGCTCACCCACCAGAAGGGTGAGTATACGTCACTCCAAGGAGGGCATGCCGTCCGGGCAGAGGGGACGAAGATGGGATGGAGCACTACCCATATCAGGCCGGACAAGATAGCAAGATAGCTACTCCTGTTGTGCGCTTGTGCCAAGGGGGCAAGCATGTACACAAATACGCTACAGTTTACAGATACGCACAGAGTCCTCCGCACTCAGACTCAGCTATAGTCAGAGGCCATAGCTCGAGCCGCGGACCCAAGGGGGCCGGTAGAGGTGCTCATAGTTACTAGATTAGTGGAGTGGATTTATTTTTTGATGGTTTAGACCTGTAGGGGTATATAGATAGTTTGTTGGTTGGCACCTTCCGCTTATGGGGCCGGTATTGGTCCTTGTTTGTTATATATATATATATATATGTTATTTATTAGCTAATAGACAAGCTGATCGCCACGCCGATGCATGCTTCAGCCTTACTCTTAGCATTTAAAAGCCCGTTTCTCCTATCACCCGCATAGCCTTATATTTCCTACTCGATCGTAGTTTCTAGTTATGTTGTTTATATTCGCTATGTTCAGTTTGCTTTGCATACTCGGTACCAGTGATACTGACGCCTATTTGGGGCGCTGCATTACTTGCCTGCAGGTACTCAAAGATGAGGAGCCGATCCCTCGTGATTCCAAACCAACCATTGAGCCGTCACCTTCATCCTGAGCTAGATAGCTAGAGGTCTATTTCCTTTCTTTTGTTATACAGTACGGGTAGGCCGGGGCCCTGTCCCGACCATTTTTTCAGTATTCTTAGAGGATTGCAGATTGTGTATATATCTCCATGTGGTTAGTTGTGCCGGTCAGGTGGGGCCGTGCATGTTCGGGCCATGGGTATTGTTGTTTATGGGTACGTGGTGGGGCTTCTATCCAGTTAGTAGTGGTGACTCGTCGGTCACATAGTTGTTCAGCTTTGCTATTGATTTAGAGATGATTAGACAGCATGGTGGCCTTGTCGGCCCGGCATAGGCTTCCTATATGAGTATGTGTCACGCCCCGCCTTGGGGGCAAGGATCGGCACCTCGGTGCCCTAGAAGGACCCGGGATCGTTAACCGGCAGCCTAAGCACATCTGGTGCCTGGCCAGCTCTTATCTCAGATTTCTGGAAACAATGGGCTATATAACGATGGTAAATACAGCCTCCGGCCGACTGGGCCTATAGCCACCTTACAAATGCACAATAGCCAATCAGAGATATACTTATAATGGGGAACCTATACTGGGCCGACAAGGCCACCATGTCGTCTAGTTATCTCTGTAATTAACAAGAGAATACCGTATAACTACGTGACCAGCAAGGTCACCACTACTATCAGATTATGGCCCCACACGGCCAACATAGTAATACTGCTAAACATCTAAACAGACAACGCACGGCCTCACACGACCGGCACCATTAACCATAAGGAGATAAATATACAACCTACAAGCCTTTATGAGTAATGATAAAATGATCGGGACAGGCCCCGACCTACCTATACTGTACAACAAAGAAAATAAACTACACCTCTTGAATATCAAGCTCCGGATGACAGGATTTGATGACTCATAGCTGGCTGGAATCACGAGGGATCGCCTCCTGTCTATGAGTACCGCGCAGGTACGCAAATACTAATGGGCGTCGCACCACTGTACGAGTATGCAAAGCAATCAATACAACTGGAATACAAATAAATAGCTAGCAATTCTGAATAGCAGGAAGTAACTGAATCTGTAAGAACTGATATAAAACTGGACTGTACTTCTCTCGTACCGATAGGGCAGAGCGTGACCTGCCGGTCAGTGATGGTATCTTCTATCTAATAACTACTATATAACACATAAATACATATATAGAAAGCAAGAACCAATACCAACCCCATAAGCCGGATGGTGCAAACTGTCCAAGAAAAACAATCTATATACCCCTACTCGGGCCGTAAAACCAACCAAAAATAAATCACTCCACCTATCCGCTAACTACGAGCACCTCGCCGCCCCCGGGTCTCCGGCTCTGTGCCATAGCCTCCGATATAAATAACCGTGTTTGAGTCCGAAGGACTCGTACTGTATCTGTAATCATAATCGAAATTGCTCCTCAAGTGCACATGCGCACAACAGGTAATCTGTACTGTAATGCTGATCAGCTCGATATGGGGAAAGCTTCATCCCATCTTCGGCCAATTGGGGCGGCATGCCACTCCTTGGAGTGACGTAAACCCACCCGCTCAGTGGGCGACACAGTTACTAACCCAGGGGCGGCGAGGACGCTCAAGAGGGTGCCCTCACGACAATCAAGTCTCAACAATCAATAAGCACATATATAGCAAGCATGTTTAAACTGAAAAATACTATCTCGTATTCCGATTTCTTATTATGAATTCTTTTTTGTGTTATACTAATTCTCATACTACTTTTATAATTAATCAGATCTTTATCCGATCGCATGGCTAATCTGTAGCCAAGATACTATCTGACCAGTGGCTACAATCTGCAGCCAAGGTATCATCTGACTGTAGGGCTAAACTGTACAAGATACTATCTCGACGTATGGCTAATCTATAGCCAAGGTACTATCTCGTCTATCTCGATTTTACTTACTAACTTTATCTCCGAATATATGCCATAATATTCTAAAAACATACTTGTTAAATGCATACTGGGCTATTCTGAGTCTGGAATGCTAACTCGCCATTTAGCGCCGCTTTACTAACTTTTGGACCGAATACGATAATACCGCAAAACAGGTTCATCAATTTGTATAAAAACTACAATATTCAACTTCGAGAATTCTATTATGGAGTTTAATGCATTGCTAGGCTAGGAGTTACTAACTTGCCGAAGAAACTGGCTTTACATACCTTAACCTCGGGTTATCTGACTAACGGACGGCTCGGCCGCATCTACTTGGTTCTCCCAACCGCATTCACATATATGTCAACTTAGCAACTAAATACACCAATACTCGAAAAGAAAACGCTACTGATATTTTTATAGCCTAAACTTTGACTTATTGAAAGACGGTCAAAACTTGCTATTTCTCAAAATTCCAGAAGGGAGAAGTTATCTACTTTAAGGCTAGGAGCACATTGACACTAATTTGGAGAAATTCCACTTACCTTAAAGGCCCGTAGCACGACACATTCATTCTGTCGGCCGAATTTCGTGAAACTAAATCCGTAGGAATGCTCCCTGCTGCTAAATACCTCGGTATCTGAGGTTAATTTGAATTTGGACTATCGGCGTAATCGAGCGATAATTTATCCATATCCTTCGCCCTCCTCGCTTTCTCTCACGTTTCTAGAAATTATCCGATATTAATCTAATAAACCGGAAGTTGGAAGCTTTATATACTCTGGTCCTGACAAGGCCAACGTGTCACGGAGCCAACGTGAGGCTCCACCTCCGTGACACGCAGCCATCGCGGAGGGGCTCTGCCCCGGCTCCTTCCGCGATGGTTCGACAGTCACCCGGCCTTTTCCCGGGCCTTTTCAGCATGTATGGCTTCCAAATACCCTTAACCAACACGCGAATAGATCATCTATGCCGGGAAATTTTACGGGGTGTAACATTCTCCCCTTAAGAACATTCGTCCTCGAGTGTAAACTTCATCTTTAGGAACTTCAACTTACTCAACTTATTTCTAGGAAAATTTCGCGAGTTTCCCGTAATATGGACTATCCCAAAACCTGAAATGCAGAAAAGTCTACTACAGGTACTCTACACACTGTATATTCACATGACAGATTAAGATCGATCATTTCACTTACGTATATAAACTATAAGGCACTGCATAAGTAACAATACTAGCATACCTTTCGCCTGACTAGGCTTGAAATAAATGAGGATATCTGGTTTTCATATCTTCCTCCGCCTCGCAAGTCATCTCTTCTCGGTTCCTGTTACGCCACAGTGCTTTGACAGACGCAATATCTTTAGTTCTTAATCTACAACTCGTCTCGTCTAGGATAGCTACCGGAACTTCTTCATAGGCCGCCTCTTCCGTAACTCCGGGATATCCCTGGGCTGGGACTCGCCCGATGGGTCCCTTGTGCATTTCTCAGCATAAATACGTGAAAGACTCGGATGAACGGATTCTAATTCTTGAGGCAAGTTCAACTCATATGCCACTTGGCCTATTCTTCGACGAATCTAATAAGGCCCAATAAATCTCGGACGGAGCTTACCTTTCTTGCCAAATCTCATCATCCCTTTCATCGGAGATACCTTCAAAAATACTCAGTCATTCGCATCAAATTCCAGGTTTCTACGCCGCACATCAGCATATGATTTCTTAAGTATTTGTGCGCCGCAGGCGTTCTCTAATAAGTTTTACATTCTCTCCTCTAACTGCTGAATAATATCCGGCCCAACCAGCGCCGACTCTCCTCCACTTCAAACTGCCCAACCGGCGATCTGCATTTTCGCCCGTATAATGCCTCGAAGGGCACCATCTAGATAGTTGAGTGATAGCTATTATTATAAGCAAACGCAATTAACGGCAAATGCTCAACCCAAATATGACCCCCAAAATCTAGCACACACGCCCGCAGCGTGTCCTCGAGCGTCTGAAGTAGTGCTCGCCGTCCATCTGTTCGAGGGTGGAATGCAAAAAAAAAGCAGTTTCAAATTAATCTGTGTACCCAGACCTCTCTGAAACGACCGCCAAAATCTAGCTGTAACCTGCTCCTTGTCGAGATAATAGATACCGGCACTGCAATCTAACTATTTCTCTGATATACAACTCGGCATAATCTTCGCGAGAGAAGTAGTTTTGATCATGAAATGAGCTGATTTTGTTAACTGTCAACTATCACCCATAGAATCATGCCTATGTCCTGTACAGTGGTAATCCCGCCACAAAATCCATATTCACCGCTTCCCATTTCCAAGAGAGGCACAAAGCCATGTCCTCGGGTTAACCTGCCCGGCTTCGATGTTCCGCTTTCACCTGCTGGCGCTAGGCACCTGCTACAAATTCGGCAATTTCTTTTTTCATACCTGGCCACCAGTAGTTCTCTTTGATCATGGTACATTTTCGTCGCGCCAGGTGGAGAGAATAGCGGGCGTATGTACCTCATTCATAATCTCGGCTAGCGAAACCCTAAAATATCCGGAACACAGGCAGCCTTACATCGCAGCAAATTTTCTCAATTATCTGGAAAATCTGGCGCTTTCACCGACCAAGTCAAGATTCTTATACCGCCGCCTTAACCTCCACCACCCATGACACCGCGGTGTTCCACCACGCCCGTTGTCCTCTCGTTTCTCGCTACACCAACGGCTAGGCTAGCTAATTGGTGTATTTCTCTGATAATTCCCATTGTTCTGCCAGCAAGTGCGCCAAACTCCTAATAGATTTATAGCTAAGGCGTTTGCTACTTCATTGTCTCTTCTTGACTGACATGTAATATTCATATTGTGAGAACTTGGCATATAATTGACGGCCATACCGTTTATTATACTGTAGAAACTGACAGTTATCCACCGGTATAGCTAGAGCTTATTCGGCCTTTTGGTCGCGTGCCAAGGCTATTTAATGCTGGATAACCTGAACGACCGTCCGCGCACCTTGTGCCTTTATCTGGATCAGAGGATCCTGATAATGATCATGATCTAAATAACTGCCTACGACCTTGAATAACCGATTAGCCGGGTTGATTGGACCTGAATGTTGCAGTAGTCTAACAATGCCCTAAATGTCTACTCGAGCATCCGTAGCTTTATGCATAACTGGGTGGAGTTGTGGGCATCGAACTGCTTTGTTATTCTAGTTGAACAACTGTAGAGCTGGGCCTAATCGATTCTACTCGTGCGATCAAATCTCTAGATCTTCATGGGGATTCTACCGATCTCCTTGTCTTAGTTAAACATTGTGCTAGCGTAGTACTACCAATTTCTTACGCCTTGTGCGTATCCCTTTGGATTTATATTACTGTTCTGGGAAATTCTGGTCTTATGAGACATCCCCGTAAAGACTGGCCTTCCGCTAGGGCTCTATATCCGAATATCTTACGAGAACCAAACAAGTACTAGTCCTGCCATCGACTACCGATATGGACCCTTTCTTGAGGTGCCCACGGGTTTATCTAACTGGGATGGTTGGCTGACTTGCGGGTGTTCCACATAATAACTGCTAGTTGACTAAGGCCGATTCCTCGCCACAAGGTTAGGAAACTACTACCCACCACTTAATATATTAAAAATACCTGTATTACTAACTCAAGTATGCCTATTCGGCCTCTAATTCTGGTTCTGGCACATGCGATAATGTTACTTAATCTTTAGAGATGCTTCCCTGCTAATACCGGCGCCAGTTGGTCGTTAGACCGTCTAACTACACCCTTATCATCTATTCACCTGATCCAGGTTACTAACTCATGTAATCTTCTAAAGCCTAGATCTGCAACAACATATGTCCGTTAACTCAATAATTGAGAACCGAGACAGTTTCTATGGCTTCATACGTGAGTCACACTTACATACCCTTGGCAAGGGGTCCCCGCTGTACGATCCGTATATACTTCCTAGCACTAACCAGTAATCAGGTGACTCGTAACCCTATTGGCAAATACTATTCACAAAGATACTGTTATTTGTACATATATATATCAATAACTACGTACAATACATACTGAATTCTGTAGTGATAGCCGTAATCTCTGACATGCTTTGCTGAATTTCATCACATATTTATATATACCGCTCTACGGTCTAATGATATCTCCCGACCTCTCTTATCATTTCATTGATTTTCATCCCCTTCTTGAGCAACAAGCATATACACTTTAGTTATGGTCTGCTGTTCGAAATTCCGCCACTCTTGCAAATGTGGGGTCAATATCCGAACCTTGTGGCCTTACTTGGAATTACTGAGAGCCCACGATCACCGCCGGGCCTTATCTCTAGGCTACACTAGATTAGGAGTCTCTATGTCGGTAGTTTCTTAATCCTCCATAGGCGGACATACCGCAGCATTCTAGACTGCAATCTTACTGTCTCTTAACTATTAGCCCGAGGCTTAGTCCTTCATACACGAGTATCTATCAATTTGGGGGTGATTCTAATTTCCCCACAAAACTGGGTATTCTCGTTTTCTTTCCTTTATCTTGCTTAGGCTGAGCCTGGGGTCTAACGTACCTGCTTTTCATTGTTAATAAGGTTACCGGTCAAGTCTCGGCCTATACTCTTCTAGCTTGGCGCCGCCCATCTCGGGATTCGCATGACCTCCCTACCTTTCGGTATCACAACCAAAACCATAATTATTATCTTGCAGGTATGTCTTGCTCTGTTAGCGTATTATGGCGGACTTGGACTTTTCCCGACTCGACTTGACTATTACTAGGCGTTCACATCGATGTGTCTTTTACACTGGCTTCTAGTAAGCCAGCGCCTTACTTGCTCTTCCGGCTTATTACCATGAGGGACCGCACAACTTACGTAATCATAGGAGCTCTTTACGCTCTCTAACACTTAATGGAATCAGCCAATCCGTCTTCACTTACCGCTTGATTTGGGCAACCTCACCTCAATTCTTATGCCCCTTTAATTGCATCGAATCAAAATCAAGAGGTAGGAACAAATTTTTCTTATTGCAACAAAACAAGACACGGAACCGTACTCACATCCGAAAGGACGGAGGTGGAATCCCGCATTTCCCTCTCTCTTTCTAACACTTATCCGATAATCTGGTATTGTCTATTATCTTGACCGATCTTATATATCTAACAAATAAGTCAACTCAGAGGCATTATGCTTATAACTTCCCGGTCCGAGTTCGTAGGCAATGTGAGCCATCGGAGGCGCCGTCGTGCCAAACGGCTCCCGACGTGGGAGGGGACCGCTGAGAGGGCTGTGATGAAGCCTCTATATCGCCCTCGATTTCGGGATGACTCGGGAATGAAACCGAGGCATCCTACCGGGGTGCCTTCTCCGCCGCGTATTTAACCTTCGCCCGGTGGCGTGGTGTTCGCCGGTCCGCCATTCTTATCTGTAGACAAAGAATATGATAAGTTTTAGGGACTCAACCCTATACGGTACCGCTCTATAGCACGACTGAATGAGAAAGAAGAGTAACCATCCTATCATGCCCGCAGCCTTCCCGCCTATAGTATGTGGTACAACATCCATAGACAAGACTCTACTTAGCACGGCTTGCGTACTCCCCGGGACACGACCCGCTCTGATACCAAGTTTGTCACGCCCGCCTTGGGGGTATGATCTGGGCACTCCGGTGCCCTAGAAGGACTCGACCGCACCGGTGAGCCTAAGCACATCTCGGTGCCCTGGCTAGCTCTATCTCGCATTTTTTGGAAACAATGGGGCTATATAGCGATTGTAAATACAGCCCTCCGGCCGACTGGCCTATAGCCACCTGCAAATGCAATAACAGCTAACCAGAGATATACTTATAATGGGGAACCTATACGGGCTTCTATTGCAAGCCACCATGTTGTCTAGTTATCTCGTAATTCCAACAAGAGAATATCGTATAACTACGTGACCGGCAAGGTCACCACTACTATCGAGCCATGGCCCCACACGACCAACATAGTCAATAATGCTAAACATCTAAACACAACGCACGGCCTCACACGACCGGCACAACTGACCACGGGGAGATATACATATATACAATCTGCAAGCCTCTATGAGTACTGATAAAAATGATCGGGACAGGCCCCGACCTACCCATACCGTACAACAAAAGAAAATAAACCACACCTTCAATATCAAGCCCTGGCGACAGAGCGATGACCTCATAGCCGGGCCGGAATCACGAGGGATCGCCTCCTGTCTATGAGTACCAAGGGGGTAATGCAGCGCCCCAATGGGCGCTGGGGCAATACTGGTACTGAGTATGCAAAGCAACCGAATACAACTGTATCACAAATAACATAGCTAGTACTCAATATCAGAAGTAAATCGAATCGTAAGAACCGATATAAACCGATCAGACTTCTCGTACTGATAGGGCAGGAGCGTATCTATCATCGTGGCGATCTTCATCTATCAACTACTATATAACACATAAATACATATATAGTAAGCAAGAACCAATACCAACCCCATGTGTCGAATGGTGCCAACCAAGCAAACAATCTATATACCCTACCCGGTCAAAACCAACCAAAAATAAATCACTCCACTCATCTGCTAACTACGAGCACCTCTGCCGGCCCCTTGCCCCGGTCGGGCCATAGCCTGATATAATAATCGACCAGTCCGGCGACTCTGTACCGTATCTATAACTGTAACCGAAATTGCTCTCCGGGCGCATGCGCACAATGGCACTGCACGTAATGCCGACGCCCGATATGGGGAAAGCTTCATCCCATCTTCGTCCACCTGGGGTCGGCATGCCACTCCTTGGAGGACGTAAACCCACCCGGCTCAGTGGGCGACACAAGCACTAACTCAGGGGCGGCGAAATGCTCAAGAGGGTGCCCTCACGACACAATCAAGTCTCAACAATCAATAAGCACATATATAGCAAGCATGTTTAAAACTGAAAAATACTATCGTATTCTGATTTCTTATTATGAATTCTCTTTTTGTGTTATACTAATTCTCATACTACTTTTATACTGAATCGGGATCTTTATCCACCGCATGGCTAACCAGCCAAAATAACTATCTCGACCGTATGGCTAATCTTTAGCCAAGGTATCATCTGACTGTACGGCTAATTCAGAGCCATGATACTATCTAACTGTATGGCTAATCTATAGCCAAGGTACTATCTGTCTATCTGATTTTACTTACTAACTTTATTCTGAATATATGCCATATTATTCTAAAAACATGCTTGCTAAACGCATATTGGGCTATACTGAGTCTGGAATGCTAACTCGCCATTTGGCACCGCTTTACTAACTTCGGACTGAATACGATATAATAATCGCAAAACAGTTCACCGAACTTGTATAAACCTGGGTCATTCAACTCCGAGAATTCTATTACGGAGTTTACCGCATTATGCTAGGCCAGAGTTACTAACTTTTCTAAGAAACCGGGCTTACATACCTTAACCTCGGGTTATCCCGCACCGAACGAACGAACTCAGTCGCATCTAAATATTCTCCCAACCGCATTCACATATATGTCAATTAGAACTAAATACACATATCTCCAAAGAAAATGTCACTTTCGATATTTTTATAGCCTAAACTTTGGTTTATCGAAAAGATCGTCAAAAATCTGCTATTTCTCGAAAGTCCAGAAGGGAGAAGTATTCACTTTATGGCTAGGAGCACATTGACACTAATTTGGAGAAATTTCACTTACCTAGCCCGGTAGCACGACGATTTGTCGTCGAATTTCGCGAAACTAAATCCGTAGGAATGCTCCTCGCCGCTAAATACCTGTATCTGAGGTTAATTTGAATTTGGACTATCGGCGTAATCGAGCGATAATTTAATCCATATCCTTTACCCTCTCGTTTTCTCTCATGTTTCTAGAAATTATCTAATATTAATCCAATAACCTAAGTTGGAGGCTTTATATACTTGGGCATGGAGAAGGCCAACGTGTCACGCAGCCAACACGGAGGCTCCACCTCCGTGACACGCTGCCATCAGGGAGGGGCTCTCCTACCTCCTTCCAAGGTGATGGTTCGATGTGCTTCAAATCGTCTTTCACGCCTTTTCTAGCATGTATGGCTTCAAATACTTTAACCAACACGCGAATAGGCCATCTATGTGCCGAAATTTTACGGGGTGTAATAGCATAATTCTGGCTAGCTGATAGCAAAGGTGGCTAGTAGGGGTCTGTCGCCGAGGCTGTATTTACGGCTGCTATATAGCCCGTTGATTCCATGAATATGAGTTAGAGAGAGCCAGCACCAGATGTGCTTAGGCTCGTAGTCTAGCAAACTCAGTCTCAGTAGGGGCACTGTGTGCCGCCATACCCCCAAGGCAGGGCGTGACACTCAAGCTTGTCACGCCTCCCCACCTTGGGAGGCATGACTGCACCCGGTGCTCATCTAGGACCTGAACTACTGAAAGGATTGACCTAAGCACCTCCGTGTGGCCGACTCTAATCTCGACCGAAGAAAACAACGGGCTATATAGCGGCTGTAAAATACAACTCCTGGCCGACAAGGCCTATAGCCACCTGTTAAAATAAATAGCTAACCAGAGACAAACAAACATGGGAGTCCTATGCGGGCCGAAAAGGCCACCATTATATCTAGTTATGTCTCTGAGAAAGCGAAATCAGATGCTAACCGAGATATGACCGAAGCGCCACCAATCAACAATAAACAAATTTACACGACCAACACACATAGTCTAAAACACATAAGTGAGCCCCACACGGCCGATATCATCTAACCACAAGGAAGTAATGCAATCTGCAAGCCTCTAGGAGTAATAAGATGGTCGGGATAGGGCCCCGGCCTACCCATACTCTCATAAACAAAAGAAATAAACCTCTATCACTCAAGTTCCAGAAGGAGCTGACGGTTCGCATATTGACCGGAAGCTACGAGGGAACTTCTCCTCGTCTATGTGTGTACCTACACAATGCAGCGCCTGTAGAGGGCGTCATGACTGGCTGTGTACGAGGGTATGTAAATAAATAAATTTAACTGATCTAAAGTAATAGAATTGACAATAACTGAAGTAAAGAAAACGGATCGAAGCCGACTATGGTAGTGAAATCAAGACTAAACATAACTGTAATAAGGAAGGTAGGTTCATACCGACAAATGAGGCCTTACCGTCTAACTATCGCAGCTGGGGCAAAGCACAAACCTTACCCGGCCCCCTATAAGCCGGAAGGTACAACCCAATACGTAACAACTCACCCGGGCCCCCATTAGCCCTAGTGAGTACACCTAAATCTATATACCCCTATCCAAGTCATACTGAGTCAACTACCAGCTATAAGCATCCTACCGATCCCCTCAGGTCCGCAACCGGCCCGCTCAGCCCCGCACCAGAAGGTTGTGTCTCGAGTCCGAAGGACTGATATCTACACCCCGGCATAACCGCTCGGCGGGGGTGTGTATATGACAACCACAGCAATATGAGGATATGGATCCCCATCTGCCCCTTGTAGACGGAATGTCGCCCAGAGCGACGTATCCTCGCCGCCTAGCTGCGGCGACACAAAGCCTATTAAGCCTAGGTGGCTGTACGGAAGCTATACATGTATAATCCAAATTTCCAAAACAATATAATTTACGATTCTCAACTAACAACAACAACTAAAACATGACAATACATACTCCTGACATGCTTTACCGGAATTCATACTGACTACTATGGTGAAGAAAACTAACTTTCCGAAAGAAATGCCTTAACATACCTCATTCTCTATTTACCGATTAACCGGCGAGTTTCACTAGTATTCACAGCTCTTCCAACCGAAATCGTGTTACCGGGAAAGATAGGACTAGTTTTAACACTAAATTCGGCAAAAAGGAAAACTTTATATATAAATATTAACTATATTCCAACTTAATGGAACACGGGCGAAACCTCAAGTATTTCTCAAAAGTCTAGAAGGGAGAAATGCTTACTTTAACTCGAATCGTGTTGACACTAGTTTGAGCAATTCCAACAAGTTTGGCTCGGCGGGACGATGATTCGCCGGGAGAATTCATGAAACTAACTCCGTAGAAATGCTCCTCGCAAATCTTTATACTTTGATACCCGAAGTTAATTTTTATTTGGACGGCGTTTAGCGGCGTTTAACGGATGAAAATTAAATGTTTCCCTTTGTTCTCACCTCTGCTTGTCGTGATTATATGAATTATGATCTCATTTCTAAGTATGAGACCCTATATACTTGAGGCAATCGTACGCGGCAACGTGGCACGCCGCCCCAATGCACCGTTTCATCTCCGTGCCACATTGGCTAACGCGGATGAGCAGCCCGTGCCACTTTGCCCCTCTGGGGCAGCTTGGTTCGCTCCTCCCGCGAAATCACGACTTTGCACTTGCTAGGCCTTTCCCCGTCCCTTTCCTCGTACGTATGGCAATTCCCAGTACTTCAACCAACATATGAATAGGCCGATTAAACATTAAAAACTTACGGGGTGTAACAACCAGTTTTGATCATTTTGGATAGGGGTACATATTTCACCTCCCCTTTTTGGAGTGACCTTGTAAGCCAACTAGGTACCAGGTTGACTTGGAGCATGCCTTTCCATCTCGCAAACAGATGGCAATACGAAAAGGAAAATTCTAGGTGTTATAAGGCATGCCGAAATGCTTTATTGATTTAAGTGGCCATTGGGATAAATTTTTATCTTTGGTAAAATTTTCTTACAATAACAGTTATCGCTCGAGTATTTGCATAGCATTATTCAAAGCACCGTATGGGAGGAAATGTGCCTCTAATCCGGTGGTTCGATGCATTCAAGGTAAGACCTTAGGGTACTGACTTGCTTAAGGAGTCCTTGGAAAAGGTTAGGGTGATTCGGGAACGATTGGTAGCTGGTCAGAGTGTGCAAAAGCAATATGCAGACAAAATGGTGAGGGACATAGAGTTTGTGGTGGGAGAGCAAGTGTTGCACAAGATCTCCTCGATGAGGGGGTGATGAGGTAATGAAAGCGAGGCAAACTTAGCCCGAGATACATTGGGTCGTTCGAAATTCTTCGCGTGTAGGAGAAGTGGTGCTTATGAATTAGCCATGCCACCAGGACTGTCAAGAATATATCAAACCTTCCATGTCTCCATATTGAAGAAATACCATGGGGATGGGTTGTACATAATCAAATGGATTTGTGTGACTTGGATGAGAACTTGTCCATGAGGAGGAGCCCTTGGCTATTATAGATAGAGATTTTCATAAGTTGAGATCAAAGGAGATAGCAACGGTAAAGGTTCAGTGGGAGGAATCGTCCTATAAAGGAAGCCACTTGGGAGAATGAGTCCGATATGCGAACAAATTTCAACCGTTTATAAAATCTTATATGTCTTCTTTTTTTTGTAGGTTGTTCGAGAATGAACGGGTATTTTAATTGGTAGTTGATGTAACGACCCACCTGCCATTATGGGGATAAAGCCAAAAACACCCCTCTCTAGCTAAGTTGTTGGTGGAAGATGTTGAATGAGTGTTAGTGAAATTTGAAGTTAAGGGTTTGTGCAAGAACAGGGAGCTACTGGTTACGGGGACCGCTGCAATGAAGGGATAACTGCAGCAGCGAGACCTTACCACGGTCGGAGGCCCGTTGTAATGGATTAGAAATATATAGTCAGATTCTATGACAAGCAAGTCTTGGGCGCTATAAATGGTCCGCCGCAGCGATGACAGGAATTAGTTAGTGAGTTTTAAGTGGGATTTCAGGGGTTAACCCTATTATTTCAAAACACGATCTATGAGAACTCGGAGTGAATCCCAAGTGCAGAGCAGTTTTCCATTCTCTAAGGTAAGAATTCAGTCAATTTTAGTTACTTGATTCCTTAATCCCCAGAATCGAAAGGAGAACCTGTAATGATGGAAATTCTCGGTTGAAAATCCCTAGAACTGTGATAGTAGGGTAAGTTGGTTAGGTGTTGAAGGATGTTGATCCCTAGGTTTGTGAGAATGTAATTAATACTCCCTAGGTGACTGTGATGCTAGTTCATCATTGCTATAATTGGAAACTTAAAGTTCCATTGAAGTGGGAAGTTTGATATTAAAAACTGCTTATGAGGGTTTGGGGAGTAAAAAACCCTAAGTGAAATGGGTTGAATGATCACAGTGGAATTAGAGTGGAATAACTTAACTGACGGGTAATAATTAAGATTGTGACGATAGGTAGAATGGGGAGGGGTTGAATTTCCAAAACCCTTGTTTTCCAAAATAGCCTATGGAATTCTCTTTTAATCTTTTATTCTAGATTTTGAATGTTCGGAAGCATTGAGCAAAGGCAACGCTCCAGCGGAGTAATTGTGACTCCCATCTTTTAATTGAGGTAGATTATAGTTTAGAAGGTGTTAGACATTGGATAATAGCTTAGTATTATGTGGAATAATTATGTGTGAATGCTTGTTGTCATAATCCGTTGTTGAATTCTATTGTTGAATGATTTTGCTTTGGAATAGTTATTTATATGATGTGGAAACTAGATGCTGAGAGTTGTTCTTATTCATTGCATTTTCTAAACGTGATCCCTGAGTTGTGTGAATATTCAAGTTGAGTGAGGAAGATGAGACCTCCCAAGGGTCTAATAAACTGATTGAGTGGTAAAACACCGAGATGTGTGAAATAAAAGTTGAAAACATATTGTCCTAAGTTGAGTGGCTCATGCTCAAGGGGAACATCAAGGTGAGCAATGATGGTTTAGTGGCTCATGTCTAAGGGGAATATCCGGGACGCAACGTATGAGGGGAGCGGGTACCATGCCTGAGACAAAGATATGAATTTCTGTGAGTCCTCTCAAAGGTCATGACTGGAAGGAAAAAAAAGACCCTTTGGCATGTGTGTACATCAATGTTCAGTTTTGGAGTGTTTATAGTGATGTGAGGAAGTTTCACGACCCAAATGTACACCCGGATCGTAGACACGGGACAAGAAGCCTTGAGAGACCCCATGTCGACCCATGGCATGAGCATACTTCTAATCCAATCACATGAGCAGAAGACTTAACATAAAAGAATGTAATCATAACATAACCAAAGGGAAATATTAATACAAGACTTATACAATACATCTTAATACAACCTCAAGTAGTCCGATAAGACTCTAAACATGAAGGGCTGATTGATGTGGGACAACTCCTCAACTAATCCAACATCCGTAAAGTGAAAGAAACAATATAAATGATGAACATATGTACTCTCGAAACATGAGGACTCACCAAGAGCGCTGAGAGCAAATTTGGAACTATCTACGGGTGAGGATGAGCCTGAGAACTGGGACCTATATCATGAAACGATACAAAGATAGGAGGTATGCGGTCGCACGTGGAATGTACCGAGTATGCAAGGTAAGTAAAACAGAGAGTTAAAAATATGAAATCATAAAACGTCATAAGAATAGGACGTCATGCTCGTATCGTAAATCATAATAACATATCATATGGCTCAAGGTTTTCAAACATTCGCTCACATAACATAATCATAATCATAATAGAAGGGATTTACTAACATGACTTGAGCTAATATATATAATTATAACATGCATAAGTCATGAGGAACAGTGGGAGATTCACTTAACCGACATACCCCATATGAGCACACATGAAGCCCGACTTGTAGCCTTAGTCGGGAGGGTGTTCGTACTTTGACAAGTGCAGAACCGTGGAAATGATATCACCGTGAAAAGGTCATTTGGTCCAGTGGACTAACATGAAAGGGTCCCGAGGCTTAACCTGAGTCCCGAACCTACTCGGTGTTCGATACTACTCCCAAAACATATATATAGTGCTCATAATAATACATACATGAGATCATGGCTAGTTAAATCATAATAATCGTAAAAATGCTTGAACATATGTGATCTAGCCATGACATGAGGCCCGTGAGTTGGCCAAAACATAATTCATGATTGAGGCGATTCATACATACTTTTAGATCATGCGCATAGCTTGAATTTCATAAAATCATAATGGGTAACATAATAAATTCATAATTTAAAACATAATTCATGTTGGGCTCGTAAAAACATCGATGGGATAATAGATCATAAATCGATTCATCATGGGGCAGGAATAATTAAGCTTAATTTTAGAAAATTAAAATCAACAATATCATAATCAATTTAAATCTCAAAAAGATGATCAAAACTACAGATTATGATAATATTTCAAAATCACAAAACTCATAATTAAATCATTATATTTTATATAATCAAATACAAAACCCCATGAGTTTTTGACAAATTTTAAATAAAATCATAGAGTAGGAGCATGGGTGTGGAAAATTCACCCATTGATGACCTTACATACTTGGGATTATCAGATTCTAAATCTCACTTGATGACCCAAGAAGAAATTGCAATGGATTTGATGAATTCTAGGGTTGATTCGCTCCCTAACTTCCTCTACCTTGCATGCATGAAAGAATGGAGTGAAATCTCAACTTAACCCCTTTAAATTTCCCTATTCATAACCCAAAATGTCAGAAAGCGCCTTAGGATCTTAGGAATTTACGTAAAAGCCCTTACTAACTTGCAGGAAAAATAACCTGTCAGGTCCCAACGAGTGACCTGATGACTCGCCGCTCCTTACAATCCGCCACCTTGCCCATTATGTATCATGTCCGAATCGTCACTGGGAACCTCTAACGGACAACATAATAAACCATGTCGTGGCCACAAGTCGTGGCCACCACTTGTCAAGTTAATCGCTCCTTAAAACCATTTTATTAAAATTCCTCCCAATGACTCACACCAAGACTCGTTGCTCGACATGAGGAGTCGTGGGTGTCCTTCCATTGGGCACACCGGTCGATCTTTCCAATTTATTTTTCAACTTCACCCTATGAGCGACTTGACGACTCTCGTGGTGGCTAACCACGAGTCGTCTCGCCCGTGGGGACCTTCTCTGGCCATCCTTTTCATACAAGTCTCCCCACGAGTAACCTGACGACTCGTAGGGTCCTTCCTCACGAGTTGTCCAACGACTCGCCCCGTGCTTGCAACCCAAATTTTCAATTTTTCCCCGTTTCAACCTGTGGTCCGATCTGAGTTCTCGGCACAATATCTCCCTTGGGAACATTCGTCCTCGAATGTTAGAAACATACGTAAACTTAGAGACAAGCAATCATCATATGCAATTACGATTATTAACCAAAAACTGGCTAATGACTACCTCCATAAAGAATCGCATAGTTGAACCAAATTCAGACATCACGTACATCAATCATAACATAAATCAAACTTGTGCACATGAACTTAACATGGAAACCGACTAGAGATTAAGGAAAACCGATACCTCAAACTAAAACTGTTTAGGAACAGTGGGGTATCTAGCCATCATATTCCGCTTTCAACTTCCCATATAGCTCCTTCAACATGCTAATTTCTCCATAATACTTTAACTGAAGCTACTTTTGTTCCTTAGCTTACGGACTTGACAATCTAATATTTCCACTAGTACTTCTTCATAACCGAGGCCTTTACACCAACACCGTCCACCGAGACGACTAAAGTTGGATCACCCAAACACTTTTTCAAAAGTGACATGAAACACAGGATGAACTGAAGATAACCTGAGGGCAAGTCCAACTCATACGCCACCTACCAACTCTCCTCACAATCTGTTAGGACCAACATAGCAAGGACTTAGTTTTTCTATCTTTCCAAACTGCATGAATCCCTTCATGGGAGATACCTTTATAAATACCCAATTGTCCACCTCAAACTCCAAATCTCTTTCTCCTCACATCGGCATATGATTTCGACGACTCGAGCGGTCTTCAACCTGTCCCTTATCAACCAACCTTTACTATGGCCTCATAAACCGAATCTGACCCTATCATAGCTGCCTCACCAACTCTCAAAACTGACCGATGGGGAGATCTACACCTCTCGCCCATAAAGAGCCTCGAACGACGCGATCTGAATACTAGAGTGATAGTTGTTATTATAAGCAAACTCGATTAAGGGAAAATGATCATCCCTACTACCTTTAAAATCCATAACATGCCCTCATCATGTCCTCAAGAGTCTGGATTGTTCGCTTCGCTTCGCCATCCATTTGCTGATGAAAGGTTGTATTGGAGCTTGACTTGAGTCCCAAGTCCCTTCCTAAAGACCGCCGAATCGGAGGTAACCGAGTACCTCGGTCTCGAAATAGAGACAAGGGCACTCCATGAAGTCGAACCAATACTCAATATACAATTTGGCATAATCATCCACTAAATTCGTGGTCTTGACTGTGAGAAAAGTGTGCAGCCTTGGTTAACCTATCTACCACTACCCAAATGGAATCATAGTGTCGCCGAGTACGAGGTAGGCCCAATGAAATCCATGTTAATCTCTTTCCCACATCCATGTGGGAATGCTAATACCCTGAAGTACGCCTCCTGCACTCTTTAATGTTTGACTTTCACTCTGCTGACAGCTTAGACATTTTGCGCTTCGAACTCTACAATATCCTTTTTCATACTATCCCGCCAATAGATCCGTCGCAAGTCCTAATACATCTCTCGTGATCCCATATGGATAGAATATTCCGTACCATGTGCCTCATGCACATCCAAACTCTCAATTCATCAACGTCTGGGACACATAGGCGACCCTAGTTTCATAACACCACCATCTCCCCCTTGGGAGAAACCTCCACCTTTGACTCGCACCGTCTTCAGCCTTCCTCAAAATCGATCCTCATCTTGCTTAGATTTGACATCAATCGCCAAGGACGATTCTGACCCATTCTGTACACCAATGCTCATTGGTCGAGTTGATAAATCTAACTCCCAATCTTGCAAGCCGGTGGACATCCTTCACCAACTCCTTCTTTTCCTCATCCACATGGGACACACTCTCCATAGGGAGCTTACTAAGTGCATCCGCCACCACATTAGCCTTGCCCGGGTGGTAAAGGACACTATATCGTAGTCCTTTAATAACCTAACCACCTCCTTGCCGAAGATTGGAATCCTTCTGCGTGAACACATATTGCAAGCTCTTGTGATCCGTGAACACATCCACGTTCACGCCATACAAGTAATGCCGCCATATCTTCAATGCGAACACCACCGCAACAACTCGAGATCATGGGTCGGGTAATTCTTTTCATGAACTTTCAACTGTCGAGAGGCATATGCTATTACTTTCCCATGATGCATTAACACACATCCTAGTCCGACTCTCAAGAATCACAATATACAACAAAGTCATCCATGTTCCTAGTAAAGTCAACACGGAATCGAAGTGAGCTTCGAGTTCAACTCTTGGAAGCTTTTCTCACAAGCCTCTGATCATTGAAACTTCACCTCTTTTCGAGTCAACTTAGTCAATGGTGCGACAATAGATTAAAATCCCTAAAATATTCTAGTATCCCGCTAGGCCCAAGAAACTCCAAATATCCAAGGGATTAACCGGTCTAGGCCAATTTCTTCACCGCCTTGATTTTCCCGAGAATCTACCGTTATGCCCGCCCGATACTATATGGCCCAAATGCTACCGAAGTTCAACCGTAACCGCACTTGCTAAACTTGGCATACAACTCCACAATCCTTGAGGGTCTAAAGCACTACTCTCAAATGAGCGGCATGCTCCTCACTCCGGGAGTATATAAGGATGTCATCATCAATGAACACAATCACGAATATGTCCAAATATCTCTTTTGAACACCCGATTCATTAGATCCATAAAAGCTTCAGGAGCTTTGGTTAGTCCAAATGACATAACTACAAACTCATAATGGCCATACCGGGTTCTTAAGTCTGTCTTTGGGATATCAAACTCGAACTCCTGAGCCGATGATACCTGCACTCGAGATCTATCCTCGAAACATCTCGCACCGCTGGTCAAATAAATCATCAATCCCGGGCAAGGTACCTGCTTCTTCACAAAGGGACTCATGTACTGTTGATAATCAATACACATTTGAAAGGACCCATTCTTCTTCCGAACAAATAGAAACTGTGCACCCCTTGAAGACTTACTTGGTCGAATGAAACCCCTCTTATCCAGCAAGTCCTTCAACCGCCTTAACTCTTTTAGTCTACCGAGCCATCCCCGTAAGGAGGAATGGAGTATAGGTTGCGTATCGATATAGATCAATACCGAAATTAATTTTCTTTTCCAGAGGAACACTCGCAAATCATCGGGGAAACCTCCCGATACTCACACACCACCGAACTGATTGAATAGTCGTGGTCTCGACTTCTACATTCTTAACCCTAACTAGGTGGTACATGCAACTCTTAGAGATCATTTTCCCGGCCTTAAGGTATGAATAAACCGATCGGCCGGTACAATGTGGAATTACTTCCATTCTAGAACCGACTACCCAGAAATCGAAATTCCACTACATGGGTCCTACAATTAATTGAAGCATAACATGAAAACAACCAATCCATACCCAAGATGATATCAAAGTCCATCATGGCCAACTTGACTAAGTCTCATGGAGGTGACCTTTATGCAACACTCCGTGATGGGACACCCTATATACCCGCTTCAAACCTACCACTAATTCACCAACTCGGAGAGATACGGAGAACGATCTGACAGAATTTCAGGACTAACTCAAAACTACTAACAATATAAGGGGTCACAAAAGACAAAGTATCTCCTCGGATCTAACAAAACATAATCATCGATATGGAAGACTTGCAACATACCCCGTGACTATATCTGGTGAAGCCTCGTGCTCCCCGGCGAGGCACTAGGGAATAAAACCTATTTTGGTAAGCAATAACCTGCTGAACTAGTAGAGGCACCTCGCTGAGGGGGACGTGGCCGCTCGGGGCGGTAGAACCGGCTACAAGGCACCCTAACTCTATTCCCCGGTTTGCCACACTAAACAAGCATCCGTGCGATCGTGCACTCCCAGATGATTCTTGTCACACTTCGCAATAAAACTGAAAAAGTGTGCTCCACCTACACGCTACCATGATCCTCGAAGCTCGTAGCCCTACTCCTCTGGTCTCCCCTAAACTTGGATGGCGTGTTGGCCGAGGATGGAGCTGGAGAAAGCCAGACCCGTGCTGGGACCGCCGACGTGGTCCACTTGATCGGCCTCGAGAAACCCCATAGTTGTCAGTCCTCGGCCCTCTTAGCCTCTCTCTACCTTCTCGTAGGGATCTGGGGCTTAAAACTGAGCTCCGAACCTACTCGGTGTTCGATACTACTCCTAAAATATGTATATAGTGCTTATAATAATACATACATGAGTTCATGAGTTCATAATAATCATAAACATTCTTGAACATATGTGATCTAGCCATGACATGAGGCCCGTGAGTCGGCCAAAAATATAATTCATGATTAATAAGATTCATACATACTTGTAGATCATGCACATAGCTTGAATTTCATAAAATCATAATAGGTAGCATAATGAATTCTTTTTAATTTAAAACATAATTCATGTTGGGCTCGTGCAAAAACATCGATGGGATAATAGATCATAAATCGATTCATCATGGGGCATGCATAATTAAGCTTAATTTCTTAGAAAATTAAAATCAACAATATCATAATCAATTTAAATCTCAAAAGATGAACAAAATCCATAGATTATGATAATTATTTCAAAATCATGTAACTCATAATTAAATCATTAGATTTTATATAATCAAATACAAAATCCAATGAGTTTTTAACAAATTTTAAATAAAATCATAGAGTAGAGCATGGGTGAAGAATTCACCTATTGATGACCTTAAATACCTGAGATTATCATATTCTAAATCTCACTTGATGACCCAAGAAGAAATTGCAATGGGATTTGATGAATTCAGGGCTTGATTCACTCCCTAACTTCCTCTACCTTGCATGCATGAAAGAATGAAGTGAAATATGAACTTACCCCTTTAAATTTCCCTATTCATAACCCAAAACGTCGTAGTTTAGACCTTAGGATATTAGGAATTTACGTAAAAGCCCTTACTAACTCGCAGGAAAATAACTGTCAGGGGGTCCCAACGAGGCCAAACGACTTCGTTGCCAGTCCTCACGATCCGCCACCTTTGCCTATTGGGTTACCATGTCTGAATCGTCACTGAACCTCTAACGGACGACATAAGTACACTGGTCGATCATTCCATTTTATTTTTTCAACTCTCACCCCACGACCGACTTGACGACTGTGGTGGCTGACCACGAGTCGTTCCTCACCTGTGGGGACCTTCATCCGTCCTTTCATACAAGTCTTCCCACGAGCAACCTGATGACTGTCCTCGAGGCTCGCAACCCACATTTTCAGCTTTTCCCCTCCCGGGTTCGATGTTTGAGTTCTCGGGTATAACAGAAAGAATGTGCCTCGGCATGTCATTTGTTACATTATTTGACTAAGTGTAAAGAAATAAGATCAGTCTGAGAATGTGAGAATTTGAATGAACTAAACTTCTAGCCATGTATTTTATGTGTTAGAATTGTTGATATGTTTATTGATTTTATGGTACATGTGAAGTTAAATAATGATTCACATGAGTTGTGAAATCTATCGTGAATGGTTCATTATATATTCCCTATGATTGTGATATGTTGAGCGTTTATTGACAACTATGAGTAGAATGTTGAAAAAGTTGAAAAAATTGTAATTGTGCGCTTAAGTCGAAGCACGCTAAAGCAAAACACATCGATCACGGCAAAAATAGCATGCCCGTGATACGCTTTATAACTTAAATTAGTCGTGTTGTCTAAGTTACTTTATACATTTTCATGTGATTTTATATAAATGTGAAGATATGTACTAACCAACATGATTAGCCTTTGTTTTGTAGGTTTTGATGACTTTGGAGGAGCTAATCCATGAGTTGGTGAAGTAGAGGCTTAGAAACGGAATCAACACGCGAACGCCGGTAAAGAGGGGAGGCACAAAACAGCCCACCTGTATCGGTAACGTGCCACGGCAGGCAGGTTGTGCACAACAGCCCACCTGCGCACTGGCAACGTGCCACGTAAGGTGCAGGCTGCGCGACATAGAGGTGTCAATGTGGCGCTGCCCAAGCAAATAAGTGACACGCCGCCAACGCGCGTGTGCCGCCGAGGCTGTTTCGGTGATTTCCAGTGAGCCACGACACGGAGGCAGTGTTTCGCGATACACCTGTGACACGGAGCCGTTCCACGACAGGCTAAATTAAGCACGTTCTTCATTTACTATAAATAGGACCCTTAGCTCCTAATTCCATTTGGTCACGATTTTATTCTGGAAAACTACCTAGGAGTGAAGGGAGAAGTGGGAGAACTCAGCTAGGGTTTGGCACCTCTCATCTACCAATCTCGTGTAAGTATGTAGTTTAGGAGATTAACAGTAGTGTAGAGTAGTTTTATGAACATGAATGGCTAGAACCCTTCCTCTAGGGTTGAAGCCATGGGTTATGATTGTGATTTTATGAAATTGTTTTGGAATTAAGTTATTGATTGTTGTTTTCGTCTTGCATTCTGAATTGTTGGTTGTTTTTATGATTGATCACCATGAAAGCATATTTGTTAGCTAGGGTGATAGCTTGAGAAGGCATTACCTAGGTCAGGACATGAGAATGTGAGAGCATGTTTGTATCTCGTGAGAGATTTTGTGTCGATAGAAATATACCTAACACCGTGCTTGGTTGACACACGGGGGTTATGAAAGACCAACTTGGGATGTCACATCACCACTCGAAGGAGTAGTTGTGAGGCTAAGTTGAATTAAATGGTTAGACGTACGAAAGTCCCTAATCAAGCTCCCCGTAAAACCACAACATAACTGACAAGTTCAAGACTAGAAAATTAAACTCGCTCACAATGATGCAAGGAGGCTAGATTGCCAAAGTGTTTATGCCTGAAAGACTATGAACATGCAATTCCAGTTATGTGAAATAACAATTGATAGTTCCATGCTTATTCCATTGCAAATCGTAGTATCACATGATTATCTCGGTTTTAACTCTATGTTGCTCCTAGAGCAAGCTTTCAATATTTCGTTGACCCAAACTTAGACTTAATTACATCTCAATCGAAAATGTCTATCACCATTACTTTAGATATTTAAGATCACACGGAAATGGATAGTTAGAGGAATGGGTCCACCTCGTGGCTCCGACAATCCTATTTCCTTAAAAGAGCCACTATATTACTTGAACGACCGCATAATTCTGCGGATGCGTTCGATGTGAAAAAGAGTCGTCAGCTTTTTGGCGCCGTTGCTGGGGACTCGGCGAGAAGCTTGATAATTTATCTGCTTTTGTGTGATTTTTAAATTTTCCTTAAGTGTTGAGAAACTTGGTCTTAGTCTCGCCTATTTGGGTGGTGACAAAGTTGTCTCGCCGAGCCGGCTAGAAATAGAGAGCTTGTGGAACCGTTGCTGGAACCTGAACGTCAAATCCATTTGCAAAGGAGAGTAGCTCTCACGAAAGCTGAAGAGACTTCAAGAAAAGGTACAACAACAACCACCCGCGGCAAGCACGCTGTCATCTAAGCAATGGCAAAGAAGACCAATTCACGAAGTGGCCATCCCACTATGACGAATGTGACCTCTAGTATCCGAAACCGGAGCCTGGAGGGAATTTTGAGCTTAAACAGAACATGGTGCAAGCTATTACATTCTAGTGGCCGGGCTTCACTGAATGGCACATGACCCGCAATGACACCCTTACGTAGCTTTCTTGAGATTAGCGACACGTTTGTCCCCACCGGCGTGTCCACAGATTATGTCTAATTAACCCTCTTCCCATTTTCATTGTTGGGAGAGGCGAAAAGTGGCTGAAGGATGAGCCATACCGAACTCATAACTTCATGGGATGACTTGGCTAGAAAGTTCTTATCTGATTTTTCCTTCAGGCAAAACTGCAAAGTTGAGAAGTGAAATACTCAGCTTCAAGCAGAAGCCTGATGAGAACTTATATATGGCTTGGGAAAGATTCAAGTCATTGTTGAGAGATCGTCCCCATCACCAAAGAATCAAATGGAAGTTTGTCGACTCCATACCTTTGTAGAAAGTCTAGACCCACACAATAAAATATTACTAGACTCTCGTGACGTGGGTGGGCAAGCCTTGAGAAGACATATGATGAGTTGTACACTTTGTTGAACAGAATTGCACAAGGAAATCCGTAGTGGCACAGTGAATCATCAAGAGGGGGCAGAAGAAGATCACAATGTAGCTGCATGGTTTGAATGCCTTGCAAAGACAGTTTAGCTTGTTCCAACATCAAATGATGTTCAGTTCAATAAACTTAGTATGCACCAACACCAGGGCCAGGTTAATGCAGTTTAGCAAGCTCCGAGTTGGTGTGAAATTTGTGGTAATAATGGGCACAACGCAGAATCTTGTGGGAGCCAATCCACCGCCTAATTTTGTTGGGAATGTGCATGTGAATCGACTCTAAACAACTCCAACAGAAATTGGCCGGGCCACCCAAATTCTTCTTGGGGTGGAAACCAAAAGCAGAATTTTATGCAACCTCAACAACATCGTGACGCCAGTAATATGCATTGATGGCATAGTAGCAAACACATTGAGGAAACACTACAGAAAATTATGGAGACCCAGAATCAGCTAGCAGAAAATCAGGCGAGGATGGCAACAGACTTAATGAATCAGCAAGTAGTCACCCGCAACTTGAAAAACAAGTGGGCCGAATAGTGCCCTGCCAAAACATGAGGCCGCAGCGAGGGTGATTACCAAGCGACGCAGATCCTAACCCCGGCATATCAATGCCATCGTCTAAAGGGAAGGCAGTTAGCTGTTGCAGTGCCTAAAGAGTTGAGAAAAGAGGTGCAGCCGCGAGTTGGTAAGACCGTGACCATCCACCGACATATCGAGCAAAACTGTAGTGTCAAGTAACAAATGCGCAACCTTCATTGCAGCCAGCACAAAGACCACCACCACCCTTCCCTCAGAGATTCAAAAGAGCAAGGAGGAGGAATGTTTCAAAAAGTTCTTTGAGAGCTTCAAAGAACTTCACATAAATTTGTCTCTTATTGATGTCTTACAGGGAATGCCCAAGTATGCTAAATACTTGAAGGACGTGATGGAGAACAAAGTTAGATTGGTGGGACGTCCAGACTGTAGCACTGACTGAGGAGTGCAGTCACAGGGTATTGAGCAAAAATGCCAAAGAAGCTCAAAGACCGAGTTTTACTCCTCCCCATACAAATTGGTAAAGCCGAGAAAGACAGCTTTGTGTGATTTAGGGCAGCAGCTAACTAATGCCTCTATCCTTATTCAACACCTTGGGGTTGGGAAACCGAGGGCCGACAAGGTTGATGCTGCAGCTGGCTGACAAGTCGCGTGGGTGACACCCGATGGAATCATAGAGGACCTTCTCATCAAAGTAGGTAAATTTATTATACCCGCTGATTTTATTGTTTTAGATTTTCGTGTTGATGACTGTAGTACCCCTAATCTTGGGACGGCCATTCTTGGCCACTGAGGAGCTATGATCGACTTGAAAGAAGGGACCCTAAAAATGAGGGTCGAGGATGAAGAAGAAACCTTCCATGTCTACCAAGAAATAAACCCATCCGCGATCATGCAACCTTGCCAGGTGAGTGTTGGCAGAGGATGAATATGGGGGTGGAGGATCTATAGGTGCATGGCCAAAGGCAATGTCAAAGTGCCCAGCCCGGCCCGATAAAGGGCTTCACTGAGAAGAAGTTGGAGAAAGGGAGGAACAGAGTGGAGGTCAAGCTTTCCTCTAAACAAAGAGAAGAAAGGAGATGGTTCTCGAAAGAGAAACCTGTGTATGAGGATGTCCCGAAAAGGGCAGTCCACGCGTTCCACGATGTAAAATAAGGCGCCGTTTGGGAGGCAACTCAAGGGTACCCTGCGGTGTACAATTTGTAATTTTGATATTTGATTTGGATTTTTTTATTTTCTTTATTGTTTGTTTTTTTGGTGGTAAGTTAGGCACAGTAGAGGGGAAGTCTCGAGTACCCTGAGGAGGAAGCTAGTAAGCATGGAAGAGGTAAAGTGGGGCTCACTCACCCACATGTGCAAGTTTCGAGGAAAAACATAGTGGCTAGCCTAATGTCTCAGGGAGTATTTCTCACCCTCTTGAAATGTTAATTGGATGCTATGAGGACATAGCATGATTTAAGAACATAATCAAGATAAAATTTAAATTCAAATTTAAAAAAATAAATAGTTTTTTAATATTTTTAATTATATTAGTTTTTTTTTGTTTTTGAAAATTTGAAAAATTTGAAAATTTTTGTAGTCAAGCATGACTTCATCACCTGCTGGTTTTTCTTTTCGGTTCTTTTCCGATGGGGGTTCTTGAACCGAAGAAGTCAAATTTTTTTCTTGTCCGTATATAATGCTTTAGTCATAGTAGGGATTATTTTTCCGAAGATGGATGGATGACGACCGTCTTGAGGAAAATTAGTCGATAGATGCTTCGTTTTTGAAACTGTAGCTAATGGATACTTGATGTTCTTGTTATGTGTTGCAATATGGTTGTAAGATGCAATATGTGTAGTGTTGAAGCATGCAAGTTTATAACTTTGTTTGAGACACTTAGGCTCTTGAATTTGACTCAATAGAATTGAAGCTAATGTTTGGAATTCTGTGATTAGCTGAGCAAGAGTCTGGGCTGAATTGAGCATGTGCCTTGAATTGGAGCATGTGCCATGAGTGTAAGGTTTTTAAGTATTCTCTATGCTATTGTGGGATTGTCTAGAACTTGCCTGGTCTGTTTATAAAACGAAATGAAGGATGAATTGTAGAAGATTATTTAGGCATTTCTTTGAATTAACCTAATTTTTATCCCTCATTTTACCTACCTTGAAAATTAATCCTAGTTAGCCCCATTGAGCTTTGAGCCTATTCTTTGATAGCTGCAACATAAGCTTAATCCTTTTCTTTCATTAACCTTGAATTTGACCCAAAGCTCCTAAGCGCTTGAAGAAGAAAAATCTGAAAGAGGAAAGGAGTGAGAGGAATGAAAAGAAATGAAAAGTAGCAAGTTGTAGAAGTTGAGAAAGGACAAAGGTGCACTTGTGTGAAAGTGGTTGATCATCATTAAGGAGTAAGAAACAAAGTAATGAAAATTATTTATAGAGCTTCCTTACTGACAAGTCAAAAGTGCCTAAATTAAAGGGGAAACTTAAAAGAGGAAAAAGAAACTACCAAGGAATACAAAGGTGAAGTAAGGAAGGAAGTTCGCAATGAGGGCGTGATGTATTAAAAGCGCTTAGGAAAGATAGTCACTATTACGCCGAATAGTACCTACCTCGTACTGAAAGTTACATTACAACCTAAAAAGTCCTACTTGATCTACATTCATACATCCTCAAATTAGTGGAGTAAAACACTAAGGGCAAGCTTATGGGTCATGACATGATGCATGGGAATTCTTTGTGAGAGTGAGTAAAATTTAGCTTATGTACCCACACATGTTGTGATGTAAAATTATTTTTGCGTGTGATTGGGTAATCCTCTTTCCGTGAGGGCACATGTTGAATGAAGGGATATAATTCATGTGATTTCTTAAGTAATCAGTTGATTTGCATGAGTTTGTTGATATTGAGAGTCGATTCTGGAGGCTAAGAAGGCTTAACATAGTTGTATTGCATAGATTGTTCTATTTTTAACTTGTACCTTGAATAATCATTATAGTCGTAGATTGAATTATCTTGCTAAATTAGTTATGTGGGAGTCTCCATATGCATGATATGTAAGAGGTTGTTCGAGGACGAACAAGGCTTTAAGTGTGGGGTTGTGATCACGGGCAAAAATAGCATGCCCGAATGACGCTTGATAACCTAAATTAGTCTTGTTGTCTAAGTTATCTAATTCATTTTCATGTGATTTTATAGAATGTGAAGATATAAAGCAACCAACATGATTAGCCTTTGTTTTGTAGGTTTTGATGACTTTTGGAGGAGCTAATCCATGAGTTGGTGAAGTAGAGGCTTGGAACAAACAATCAACACGCGAACGTCAAGAAGAGGAGGCACACAAACAAACTCACCCGCTGTCGGTAACGTGCCACGGCAGGCAGGCTGCGCATAACAGCCCACCTGCGCTGGCAACGTGCCACTGCAGGCAGGCTGCGCGACACGGAGGTGTCAACGCTGTTGCTCAAGCAGCGTGACACGCTACAACGCCGGGCAGGCGTCGCTGCGCCAAGTTTCGGTGATTTCCGCTGAGCTGCTGCCTCCGTGTCACGGGAGGCAGTGCTCCGCGATACACTCGTGACACGGAGCCGTACCATGACAGGCTAAATTAAGCACCTATTTGTTTATAACAGGACCCTTAGCTCCTAATTCCATTTGGTCACCATTTTACTCGAAAACTACCTAGGAGTGAAGGAGAAGTGGGAGAACTCACTGAGGGTTTGTAAAAATTCCCTTCATCTACCAATCTCGTGTAAGTATGTAGTTTAGAGTAGATTAACAGTAGTGTAGAGTAGTTTTAGATGAACATGAATGGCTAGAACCCTTCCTCTAGGTTGAAGCCATGGGCTATGATTGTGATTTTATGAAATTATTTTGGAATTGCTATTGATTGTTGTTTTCTGCCTTGCATTCGAATTGTTGGTTGTTTTGCGATTGACTATGAAAGCATATTTGTGTTAGCTTGGGTGATAGCTTGAGAAGGCATTACCTAGGTCAGACATGAGAATGTGAGGGAGCATGTTTGTATCTCGGGAGAGATTTTTGTGTCGAATAGAAATATACTCAACAATCGGTGCTTGGTTGACACATCAAGTTATGAAAGACCAACTTCTGGGATGTCACATCACCACTCAACAAAGTAGTTGTGAGGCTAAGCTGAGTTAAATGGTTAGACTACAAAGTCCCTAATCGTTTCCCGTAAACCACAACATAATGATTGCCCACGACTAGAAAATTAAAACTCCTCGCTCACAATGATGCAGTGGAGGCTAGATTGCCGTGTTAAGGTTGAAAGACCATGAACATGTGCAATTCCAGTTATGTGAAATAACAATTGATAGTTTCATGCTTATTCCATTGCAAATCGTAGTATCGCATGATTATCTGGTTTTAACTCTATGTTGCTCCTAGAGTACTTCTCTTCAGAATATTTCGTTGACCCAAACTTAGACTTCTTAATTAATCTCAAACGAAATGTCTATCACCAATACTTTAAATATTGGCATCACACTAGAAATGGATAGTTAGAGGAATGGGTCCAGTCCCTGTGGGTTCGACAATCCGGTTCTTAAAAAGAGCCACTATATTACTTGCACGACCCGTACACTTGCGGACGCGTTCGATGTGAAAAAGAGTCGTCAACTACAGCAAAACATATTCCTCTACGGCGAGAGGCCCAATCTAGTGAGTAGGCCGGCTAACCCCCTAGAAATATTAAACACCTGAATGTTATTAATTATTAAAATTATGTCCTGAGGTGATTACATATCATTATTTCGCTTATACATGTTATTATTTAATGTTTGTCGATGATACCTACCAGAACTATGTTTGTATTGGCGCTACTCTTGCCCTTCTTTTCTGAGTGCAGACCTCAATCCTATAAGCTCTTCTCGACCCCATTTCTAGAGTAGCCGCAGATCCATAGAAAGATGAGCGATTCAAGATGTGTTGTTCGACTCCCTGAAGAAGATGTCTCTTGTCCAGACATTGATTTTCTTTGTTTTATTGAATTACTCTTATAGACGGTGTTAGGTAGATGTTTTCATGTACAATGACCTTCAAGTTCTGAGGATGTTATTATTTTCCTTTCAATTAAGTAAAATTTCCGTTAGTCATTTTATAATGTGATTTCCTCATAATTGTTGGCAGATTTGGGTAACTAGATGGGATTCATTGGTTCGTCCATCGGAGGGGATAGTGCAGGATCCAATTACGGTCATTTGTATCATCACAGGTAGATCAACCATAAATCCTTGCTCATAATTTTGATTTAAAATATTTTTAATGAGTTGAAATTTCAGGGCTACAATTTAGTCTTAAAATTCATGAAAGAATGCTTTGAAATCTGAGAGTTATTTACGTCTAAAATGAGGTTGTGTGACTTTTTCATCATCCTTTGCCAAATATTTTCATTTGATCAGATATATATATCACAACCTCCAAACATCTTTAAACCATGTTAAAAATTGTATTAGCTTCATATATAAACATCTAAAGCCTCAAAATTTTCAACTCTCAATATTTCCACATACATTTGATATGTGATCCGTATTCTCACTGCATGTTGACATGATTTTTCTAAACTTGCTCTTTTTTTTATTTTCTTTTAATTTAAATATTTTATATACCTTAGATCATGTACAAATATCAACTTTCAAATATGGCTACACATTAATTTTCTTAGTCGAGGTCTAATCACATACATTTAAAGAGTTTAAACCGAAATCAAATTTATGAAGTATTGCGGCAACAAACCCCGGTTGTGCCTGATCTAGACCAAGCTTAGATGTATCAATTGTCTCACCATCATGAATAATATCTGGATCAGGATATACAGCTCTAACATAGGCTTAGTCAGTGCTGCTTTACGAGCTCTACCTCAACTTCATTCCTTTTCTCTTGATCACGCCCAAATTACACCTCGCAATAAAGTAGAAAGTGATCGTTGTCAAATATAATAATCCAACTAGGTTAGGGTAGATCTCATAGGGAATAGGCCAAAAAATAATATACTAATAGGAGTAAATTAATCAGTGGTCAATTTCAAACGGGAGATTACAATAAAAGAAAAAGTATTTTTAAGTAAAGAGTTTGTTGTTATCAAATTTATGAGAAGAAATTAGGACTATGTTCCCCATGTTTTCATAATATAGTAGGCTTATTTATTAGTAATCTATCCTGGTGAATTTTGTGTAAGACTGATGATTAATTTCATCTAACATCTCTCGACCTACATAAATGAATTTCACTCTAAATCCTCTCGGACTTTAGGTGTTTATATTTTGCCTTCATCATACATCTTGGATTAACTATCATCGGTTAGAGCACAAGTTAAATAGATGAGGGTTGGTAGCCTCAAATCTCCATTATTATTCTCTTTTCCTAACTTCAATCTCTTTGGTATAGCAAGTTCATGATACAGGTATGTTTCAACATTTGCAACCTCTAAACCTAATTAAAATGAAGAGAATAACAATCCACTTAATTCATCATTCAAGAATCACTATTTTATTTTGCCTACTTCTGCTAATCCATCATGATTCCCAAAATACTAACTAAAGAAATTAGTCATTCATGTTTGAAGAAACAATCACATAATATTTTTAAGAAGTCACGATGAATACTTACAATAAAGATAGAACTATTTGACAAATCTTGAAAGCTAACTAGAATCACAAAAACTTGATATTTTTCTTTCAACAATGATATGAAATCATGCATTTCACAATTTGGAATAATGTGTGAACTCTGTGTTCTATGCATGAATAATAGTCAATTATTAAGTGGTTTCACTCAAAAACATCCTAAGAGGGGTATATATAGTAGTAGAATAAATTTGCATATATTCCTACTTGGACTGGGATTTGAATTATAGGCTTTGAGCTGGCAGACCTTGGTCTGCATCGCGCCTCTTCTTGCACCTTATGGGCCTCTCATCATGCAACTTGGTGTGCTAGTGTGCCCTGCACGTCACACAGGTCAGTTCCCAAATGTGGTTGCGCAATGCCAACCTCTATTTTGCTGTGACACTTTCTCCCTTTGAGTTCGGTTTGGCAACACTTACTCTTTAAAGCCTCAAATAAATCAAAATCCATCACTTTTATCACTTCAAATATCTAACCATGTGTGTTAGCTCTTTTTTACAAATATCATATAAACTCAAGGAAATCACACATCATTATTTCTTAAAATATAGCTTAGTATGGAAAAAGTATGACAAATAAGTGCATACGCCCAACATCACCACCCCACACTTAAACTTATTGTTCATCCTTGAACAATCTACTACTTCCCCACTCAAGTTTTACACAAAATTCACCCTACAAACAGGTTTATTTACACTCAGGTTCATTGTATAATTCAATCAAGCTTCAACAATCGACTCAATATGCATATAAGATTAACATTCAAAGGTCACAAATTGAAATCACTTAGCTTCTCTAATTCAACAAGATATATTTGGTCCAACATGAACATATGCAATTTGGCAATCAAAGATACACCAAAATCTTACCATTATGTGCCCCTCACTATTTGGAGAGCTGCCTTTTCACACACATGATATATAAAATTGACTTAGGCATAGATAGAACAATATCACTCACTCTCCCAAAGAACTCAACATGCATGCAAAAGATGACTCATAATCTTGATCTTAGTTTAAATATTCCACTAATATAGAACATTGAATTTAAGGTTAATTAGGACTTAAGATAGTTATATTATAGGCTAAGGGATGGGTAGGAACTATTTGGCTAAGATAGTGACTAATCTCTCTAAGTGTTCTAATACTTCACAACTCTTTGACTTTTTCTAGAACATTCATCAAATCTCCTTATTTTTCTCACTTAAGTGATTAGTAGGGAATTTCCGACATTAATATCTCTCTCTCTCTCTCTCTCTTTCTCTCTCTCTTTTCTCTTCATTTCATTCTTGTTCATTTATTCATTTTTCTTTTCAACATTTTTTTTGGTTTCCCCACTAACATCACTCTCCTTGTTTTGCATTTTTCACCATTTTCTTTTCTTCTAATTTCCACACTTTAGCTTTTCCTATTTTCTTCACTTATGCTCCTTTTATGCAAAAGTTTTCATCAAAGTGCCTGAGGTTTCATTTGGATCAAGAAAACAGGTCAATAGAACTAAAGGGATTAATCTTGTAATATGATTATCAAAAGAATAGGCTAAGGCTCAAAATGGGTAACTAGGATAATCACATTAAGGTAGGAAAAATTAGGATACAAATAGGCTAGCAAGTCTAAACATCAAATAGCAAGCATGGAGTACACAAAAATTATCTCACACATACAATGGCACAAATGGTTCGATAATAGCATCAAGATTACATAAACACACATCCATATTGAATGTCTAACATTATTAAGCCCAATTTTTCAAGCGTAAGAGTCATGTTCCGAAATTCTAAATGTTTCCACCTTTTCATTTATTTTTGAGTAAATCATACAAAGTCTTAATAATATTCTAAGTGAAACACCTATAATTATATAAGGTTTCAAGTTCTTTCTCTCCTACCAATGACTAATTTACCGTAAATCATACAAAGTCTTAATAATATTCTAAGTGAAACACCTATAATTATATAAGGTTTCAAGTTCTTTCTCTCCTACCAATGACTAATTTACCCTTAAGATGGTCGTCATTCATCCATCATCGGAAAAAGTTATGACTAAGACTAAAAAAAATCTAGACACTCTAGTCAGTTCTAAGAGACTATCCACCGAAAAAGTACCCAAAATAAATATCAAGAGAACCCAAATAAAAACAAAAATACCATATAAAAACTACTACAAGCTAGCAGGACTCAAGTGATACATCTCAAAAAGAAAATCTAGGTCCATCGTGAATAAATTTAACAATTAAGGCATACATGAAACAAGAAAGCTTACTTCTCTCACCCCACACTTAATCAATAGAATTGTCCTCAGTGTTGAAACAATTAAGTACAAGTAGAAGGGTGAAAGAAGAACTCCCTAGTCCTACTCTTCATCGTCTGTGGGAAATAATTTTCCTGAAAACCTACTCTGCGTCGCGGACCTCGGTGCAGAGGTTTTGATCCATGCCTTGGAGTACCCTACTATATTTGAGATTTTCTTCCTGCATAAATCTAAAAATTCACAAAATTAAGAAAAACTAAGTTACCTTGGGTTATCACAAGAACTTGATGTTTTTCTTCCAACAATGATATGAAATAATGCGTTTCACAACGTGAAATAATATGTGCACTATGCGTTCTATGCGTGAATGTCCTAATATAGATGTCCTAGGGGATATTTATAGTGTTAGAATAAGTCTGTGTCTATTCCTACTGGAATGGAATTGTACTTTGCAGATTTTACTTTGAACAATATTAGTCCGCATCACACCCTCCATCACTCCAGGTTGTCTCTATATCGCGCAACTAGGTGAACTAATATGTCTACACATCATGCGGGTCTATGCATCGCCTTTGTTATATGATGCCAACTCCTATTTTGCAGTGACACTTGTTCCTTTCGAGTTCATCTTAGCAATACTTTCTCTTTTAAGTCATAGATAAGTCAAAACCCATCACTTTTATCCCTGCAAACATCTAATCATGTGTGTTAGCTCTTTTTCAAAAATATCATACAAAACCAAAGCAATCTCACATTATTTGTTCTCAAAATATAGCTAAGTATGAGAAAAATATGGAAAAATAAGTGAAAAAATATGCCCAACATCACATATGCGAAACCCCATTGACTCATCCAACTCCATAGGTGTAGAAAAATCATCACACAAGCGACAATGCACTTGCACAAACTTCATTGTAGGTACTCCTTCTGCATGTGCATAGAATTTCTCGCAGAAGCATATCACACTGGCGGAAAAATCTATGCAGTGCAGACCTAGCACAAGTCCCCTCTTACTGCACTTGCGAACCATGTTTCGCAGGTGTAGGAACCAATACGCAAGTGAGATTGCACTAGAGCCACCTGAACCTCAACAACCCACTTTTGGTTTTTAACCGAAGGAATTCATTTGAACCTCTCGAGATGCAAACCAAATATGTAATTCACCCCTAAAACACGTCACAAACTCATTGAAATACTCAAAATACCAGCTAAGATCATCTAAGCACTTTGTTGACCATGGTCAACTCTTAACTTTAAGTTCAACTAGTGACCTACTCAAGGTTTTGAAACACTGTCGAGCCACCCGTGCCCTGTGTAAATTATTCAACAAGGTTATAAATCACCATCTGTACCTATTAAACCTGTCAGAATTCAATTTCAAGCTCGTCTACTCATTTTTTGACTATGATCAAACTTTAAATTTTCAAATTTCAAATTTTAGATTTTATTTTTCGATACGCATCTAATTCCCTTGTGAACTATAATACCTCAGGTCCCAGAGTGAATTCCCATAGAAAAAAGAATAAAAGTTTCAGACTTGATGAGGGAGTGAAGAGAAAGTAACGTCCCATCACTCCTCTAACGGTGGAGTTGACGGTCATCAGTCGTACAACGGACCATCACTTGTCCAATCGAGGTCTGGTCCCTTCAGCTTAAAGGCGGTAGAGGTTGGAATGGACCATCAAGTGAGTGATGTCATATCACTTCGACAGTCACTTGGGCCAGCATTTCAGGCCCTTCTATATAAAGGGAGACGGAAGGCCGATAGACCATCAAGTCGGTGACGGCCCGTCACATAGACTATCACATGGCAGGATTTTCAGGCCCTTTCTATAATGGAGATACTGTAAAGATGATGGACCGTCAGGCTGGCGATGGCCCGTCACCATGACCATCAGACGCACAACGGCCCAGAAATTTTGGATTTTCTAAATATTTTCCCAGGGGTAGTCTCGTATATTCTCACTCTTTAATCTCCAAATTACGTCATTTTGGGAATGATTTCAAATGATTTAGAGGGGTAAATGGTTCTCCTCCCTCATTCTCCACTCAGACTTTCAAAGCATCATTATGTAGAACTCAGAGCTTCTCTCTCAAGCTAAGAACTAGGACTTCCAATTCTTCTTAGAATTTTCAAGCTACTTCTCCGAGATTCCTTCTCCAGGTATGTGGGGATTCAACAAAGGTGATTATTTCATCCATGTGCCCAAAATTTTATCTTCAGAAACCTTCTCCATTCTAGTTGTACAAGAATTATGAGTTAGGCTTTTCAGACAAATTATTAATGTTTCTTATATTTCAATCGCTTTCTACAAGTTTCTATAACCCTATCATGTGATCTCTGTGTTATTGAATTAAATTTCATAGTATGTCTTATATCCCTAGTTTTAGCATGATTTTTGGGTTGAACTTTGCATGATTTAACAACTAGCTTAAATTGCTATTGTTCCACCGGTTGTTATGTAAGTATAATCTTCCGCATGTATGTTTCAATTTAAAGTTAGTATATTTAGATTATGAGTGTATTTAATAGTCTCCAGAAATGTTAGTTGATCAGTTCATATCTTTATCAATCTATCAGTAAACTCAGTATTTCTCAATTATTAGGTCCTTTATGCTCTCGGAATACTTTCAGATAAGTAGTTCTGACTTAGCCATAGGACACCATTTCGAGTTACCATGGACAATTCAGTACATTTAGATCTTTTTTGTGTCATCAGTTGGGAGTAGTACTTAGCACTAAGCGGGCTGGGGTTTCACACACCCTGATTCTCAGAACTACGTGTCACCATAGGATTTAACCCGAATGAATTTTACAATTAGTGATCACACAGATCGTCACTATACCCTGGCAAGGTACGGTGGGCTCTATCGATGGGGAGTAAATATCAAACTCCACATCTAGCTCACATAGTTATATGTTGGTTAAAAGACATTCCCACAACACAGTTTAGTCTCAGGTCTCAGAATATGCTTATAAACCTTAACCAATTTTACTAATTTTTAGAACATTTAGATTTCAGGTCGTCTATGACATTGTGATCTCAGTTAGGGTCATTTCATATTGTTTAGAATTTTCACTTATAATGTATTTTCCAACATGATTATATTTTTTTATTTGCATCACTTCACATACTCAGTACATTCAAAGTACTAACGCACACTTCCTATGTTATATCATTTTATGATATAGGCTCAGGAACTCAAGCTCAGCAGCGTGGTTAGTCCCTATCAGATCTTGTCCAGTAGTATTCCAATGGTGAGTCCTCATCTCTCAAGTATCGGGCATCTCTTTTAATTTTAGTAGTATTGTTTTAGTTTTTCAGATTTAAGAGTTAGCTGGGGACTTATCCCAGTAGCTCATCTTTAGTAGAGGTTTTCATACACGGTTGTAGTATTCAGTACTTCCGTTTATCTAGTTTACTTTTAGTATTTATATTTAGTATGTTAGTATTTCGTTATGCCTCCGCACAGTATTCATGTTAATTATCAGTCATGTCAGATCATGCTATGTCAGGGGTTAGCTTGGAGTCATCGTGATACTCAGTACCATGTCGCATCCATGGTGTAGACTCTGATTATGACAAACTTAGATCAGAGCATTAGGTTCAGAGTGTTCTAGGATGTCTGAAAGCTACGTCAAGTAAAGTCCTTTTCATGGGTGTGCAGCACACCACACCTATGAGGAGGAGGCTTGAGGCATTTTTAGAAAAATTTCCTTTTCTTCATGATTCTTATAGTGCATTGAGTATGAATCTCTAAAATGTCCTTCTAACTCGTGCTCTACCATTTTCAGTTGATGATGCATCCCGGGAAAGGAAACGGAAAAAGGGCTGGTAATGCCAACCAGCAAGCCCACCAGCTCCAGTAGTCCCTCAGGATGATCAGGTGTCACCTGCTGAATTTTGGGTTGTTATTCAGATGCTGGCTCAGGCAGTGACCAACCAGGTCAACCAGCAGGTCATCGTATCTACCAAGGCAAATGGACTTACAGCGCTGCTAAAGTCCAGGACTTTACTCGAATAAATCACCCATAATTTCATGGGTCTAAGGTATATGAGGACCCATAGGACTTCATTGATGAGGTTCATAAGATCACCCAAATCATGGTTGTTACCTCCATCGAAAGTGCAAAGTTGGCCGCTAATTAGCTGAAATGAGTGGCCCAAATATGGTATAGATAGTGGAAGAAAAGGAGACAAGTTGGTGCAGGTCCAATGAAGTGGGACGAGTTCATGACCGGGTTTCTAGATAGGTTTTATTCCTTGAGTTAAGGGAAGAAAAATCCATGGAGTTCGTAAATTTGAAATAGAACGACATGACAGTGCAGAAGTACGCCTTAAAGTTTACTCAACTATCAAAGTATGCTCTGAAAATGGTTGCTGAGTCGAGGGCTCGCATGCTCAAATTTGTAAATGGGGTCTCAAACTTTATTGTTAAGGAGTGCAGGACCGTCATGTTCATTAACGAGATGGACATCTCTAGGCTTATCACCCATGCACAACAGATAGAGGCGGAGAAACTAAAGGAGATAGAAAGGGAAAGTAAGCGGGCAAGTATAGATTAGTTTGACTATTTGAAGAAGAGTTCAAGCGGTGGCAGTCGCCCACAGCAATAACAGAGACCTCCAGCACCCTCTTCAGCCAGTTCTCCCTCCCCCAGGACCCGTAAAGATCAGAGGAGTGGAGCATCAGGCTCCTAGTTTCAGAGCCATGTCTCCAGTAGTTGTACCTTCCCGGTATGTCCTAAGTATGGTAAGAACTATCCGGGTGAGTGTCATCTAGGCAAGAAGGGTTATTTTGGTTGTGGCCAACTGGGTCACAGGTTGAGCAATTTCCTGTTACCAGGACTGGGGAAGGCTCAGTCCACTACATCAGCAGTCACTAGGTCGCTCAGCTCAGCAAGGTACTACTTTGGGTATAGGGTAGTCAGCATCAAAACTGCTTATATACTCTATCTTCGCGCTTGACATAGTCACTGGTATGTTACGTCTCTTTCAGATAGATGCTTATGATTTACTAGATGCAGGAACCACACTTTCTTTTGTGTCTCCTTATATTGCATTCCAGTTTGATAGTAGTCCGAAAATTCTCTTAGAGCCATTTTCAGTCTCTACTCCAGTTGTTGAGTCAGTTAGAGCCAGTTGGGAATACAAAAACTACCTAGTCACGATGCTACAAAACGTTACCATAGTTGACTAGTAGAGTTAGATATGGTAGATTGCAATCTCATTCTTGGCATGGACTGGTTACATTCTTGTTATGCCTCAGTTGATTGCAAAACCATTAAGTTTTAGTTTCCTAACGAACCAGTGTAAGGTAGTACCTTAGCGCCTAAGGGTCGGTTTATCTCTTACCTTAAGAGCAGGAAAATGATTTCTAAGAGATACATCTATCATCTAGTTAGGGTTAAGGATTCTAGTTCAGAAACCCCAACTCTTCAGTCAGTTCTAGTCGTAAATGAGTTTTTAGATGAGTTTCCCGAAGATCTTCCCGGAGTCTCTCCCAAGCGGGAAATAGACTTCGGCATAGACTTCTTCTAGATACCTAGACTATCTCAATTTTTCCTTATAGAATGGCTCAAGCTGAGCTTAAAGAGTTAAAAGAACAGCTAAAAAATCTTTTAGAGAAGGGCTTTATCAAACCCAACATATCTTTATGGGGTGCCCCAGTCCTATTCGTGCGAAAGAAGGATGGTACACTTAGAATGTGCACCGACTACCATCAGTTGAACAAGGTCATAGTCAAGAACAACTATCCTTTACCCAGGATTGATGACTTATTTGACCAACTCCAAGGAGCTAGCTATTTCTCCAAGGCAGATCTTAGATTAGGATACCATCAGCTCAGGGTCAGAGAATGTGACATTCAAAAAACAAACTTCCGAACTCGATATGGTCACTACGAATGTGTAGTTATGTCTTTTGGACTAATGAATGCTTCTATAGCTTTTATGGATTTGATGAATAGGGTATTCCAGTTGTACCTGGACATGTTTGTTATTATCTTCATAGACGATATTTTGATCTACTTCGGAATAGAGGAGGAATATGCAGACCACCTAAGGATAGTTTGGGAGACCCTCAGGGACCGCTAGTTGTTCACTAAATTCAGTGAGAATTTTGGCTAAAAATTAGTGGCATTCCTCGGTCATGTGGTCTCCAGTGCGGGTATTCGGGTAGATCCTCAAAAGGTAGCAACAGTAAAGGACTGGCCAAGATCCACTTCTCCGTCAGACATTACGAGTTTCTTAGGCCTAGCTTGTTACTATAGATGATTTGTACAAGGATTCTCCTCTATTGCCTCTCCTTTGACCAGACTAACTCAAAAGAAGGTGAAGTTCTAGTGGTATGATGCATGTGAAAAGATTTTTCAGGTGTTACAAACTCGACTCACCACAGCCCCAGTTTTGACTCTTCCAGAAGGTTCAGATGGGTTCGTAGTATATTGTGATGCCTCCAGAATTGGCCTTATATGTGTTCTAATGTAGCATGGTAAATTTATAGCTTATGCTTCCAGACAGCTCAATGTTCATGAGAAGAACTATCTGACTCACAATCTTGAGCTGGTAGCATTAGTATTTTCCTTGAAGATTTGGAGGCACTACCTTTATGGGGTTCACGTGGACATTTTTACTGACCACAAAATCCTGCAGTATGTGGTCAGTCAAAAGGATTTGAATCTTCATGAAAGGAGATGGCTAGAATTATTAAAAGATTATGACCTGAGCGTGTTGTATCACCCGAGCAAAGCCAATATAATGGTTGATGCCCTCATAAAGATGTCTATGGGAAGTGTTGCTCATATTGAGAATGGTAAAAAAGAGCTGGCAAAGGATATTCCATACTGGCTCGATTAGGAGTCCATTTGATTGATTCAATAGAAGGTGGAGTTGTAGTCCAGAATGGTTCAGAATCCTCCCTTGTGGTGGAGGTTAAGTCAAAGCAAGATGAAGATCCAATCCTACTCAAGTTGAAGGAAGCGGTCCTAAAGAAAGAGGTGGAAGCATTCTCCAAAAGGGGAGATGGTGTACTCCCTTACCAAGACAGGTTATGTGTTTCAGATGTAGATGATTTGAGGTAGCGAATACTAATGGAAGCTCATGGCTCCAGGTAATCTATTCATCTAGGTTCCACCAAGATGTACCATGATCTACAATAAGTGTACTGGTGGAATGACATGAAGAAGGATATTGCAGAATTTGTAGCTAAGTGTCCAAATTGCCAACAGGTCAAGGTTGAACATTAGAGACCTGGGGGTATGACTTCGGATATTAGCATTCCTACAAGGAATTGGGAAGAAGTGGACATGGTTTTATTTAATAATTTTGAAAATTTTTGGTTGAACCAAATATTTTAGGGATATTTTTGAAAATATAAAATATTACACTCACGTAGCTATATATTTAGTTTTCATCCGCATAGTAAAAAAAATAATTTGCCATAGTGTTTACACA